>NAOQ01000260.1:15945-37489 GCA_002751075.1 Ichthyophonus hoferi
AACATACATTGTCCAATAAATATAGATAGGGCCAAAAATAAGAAATAATACATTGACAAGATAACTGGAGTGAATTAAAAAAGAAAAAGAAAATTGAAATTCTTACCTGTTTTCCACTTTGGTTGGGAAGACTGGTGTAATAATAGCAAAGTAAATAGTCAATATTGCACAGGAAGAGTTAATATTTTTTTAATAATTTTAAATTTTTAACAGGTCTTTGCTATTGGATTCATATAAAAAACTATTCTATTACCATTATCTCAATAACTGTAGTATATAGGATAATAAAATTATATGTGTTGGTATTGGTATATGTTAGTGGCAATCCAATATAATATGGCTAGATCTGGATTATATTAGCTGATAAAATATAAAGTATATATATTTTATTTAAAAAAGTAAAAACCAAAGTAAGAAATAACTTGAATGTCAAATCAATTACAAACACTTAAATTATATACTATGATACTATTGTAATAGTTCATCTACATGCATACATACAATTGTACTGTCGTACAGTTATGCTTACTATCACAATCTTAGTAGCATACACATACACTTAATATAGTAATATAGTAATAATCCCTTACCGTTACAGCTGGTCTGATTGGCGCAATATGATCTCCCTAGAATATATAACACTATTTAGTTAAGTTTCCAACCAATCTAGAAGGTATATCATTACAATATATAGCACCATATAAGGAAAAGGAAGAGGCGCCGGAACTATTGCACAATATATATAAATATTTATAAATATATCAGAATATTCCCTATATATGTATATACATACAAATGCTCATACACATAGATATATACCTATACATATACCTCTACATACACCCATATATATCCCTATATCTACCTTTGCTAAATATAGTTCACTGGCTCTGCGGGATGGTTGTATCCCCTCTGTCCCTCTGTTCTCATAAAACTTACTAAGGAATAGCAGAGAAAGATTAGTACACAGTGCATATAGATAGAGTACAGTACGCTACATTATAGTTGCTATCTCTTAGAGCATAGATACATAGATACATATAACACATATATACGTACATACATACATGCTTACATACAAACATAGATACATAGATACATAACATATAAGGATAATTATGATGTCATATAGAGGGGGGTAAATTTACCTAAACATATCAGCCTTCTGGTCATCCAATAAGATAGAACGCTTTTGGTAGAACTCTAATACATCAATCACAGCCTATATAAAGGAAAGAGATTATAATATAGACCAATTAGATACTGTGAGGTTATAACATAAACAAACAGGGGATAAGATTTGACAAACAATATTTTATTTTTGAAAAACCAAAAAATATAAAAGGAGATGTAACAATGAGTTGTTTCGATTCAATCCAATTCGGATGAGATATAGTGATTGGCCAAGGCATATATGGACATAAAGGTAGTGTCCAATAACAGTGGAAGAGAGACGGTTATAATTGGTTAAATATTTTTGTAAAAAATTGGAAATGGTAAAGAGAATTTCAAGCAATGTGTCGGATCGATATGATATGATTCGGATGGATCTAGTATATAATGTATAGTATATAGTGTATATGGTAGAGTATATAGCGTAGATTACCTGTGGGTCCTGATCCTGCTCATCCTTAGTAATGTTGGATACTTCTAGCATGGCACTCCATTCCTTGGGGAGATTCTGTGGTTTTCATAGTAACGATCAATAAATCAATACCTCTGGAGCTAGCTATTGGGTTATAGTATATACATTGCATATATTACATGTATATGAGAGAGTAATCGAAATAGAAAAAGAATAAGGATATTGTAATATATAGGGTGCAAAATGTAAGATACAATAAACACATGTTGATATACAGAGGCATGTAAATTATATATATAACTCTTGTTATATATAGGACAAAACATATAAATTTAAACTTTAAAATAATTATAAAATTTAAAACTAACAAAGACAATATGCAAAGGTGGGTGCTTGACCTTAAATTCCTTATCGTTCACATCGTAGACGAATGATTCGGGGATCTCTGTGATTTGTCGTTTTGCCTGTGGACGCTTTTGAAGCGCTCCTAGTTTCTGTGTATGGACGTAGGCCATTAATGTCTACTATGTTTCATTTATACATATTGTATTCTGTTTATACTTGTATACTAAACTTGTGTTTTATAAAAAAAAGAGCATGAAGACAAATAAATAATGTTGGATTTAGATTGGCCCCAACATTTTAATTAAAAGGATTAATTGGTAAAATTTACAATTAAGCTAATAATGAGATAGGACATTTTTTAATCTATCAGAGATCCGATAGTTATGAAAGATAATAGCATAAATAAATTTAAATTTTCAATCCCATTGAAAGGGTGGGGGGGATTATAAACTTTATATATTTTCCGTTATGGATAGTAAAGAAATATAACCGCATAGCCACACTTTTAATTACTAATATAAAAATTAAAAATCATTAGCTTATTAAACTAGATAATAATAATTTTTTTAAAAAAATGTATTTATTTGATATTGATTAACTCTGTAACATTTTACATAATGCTTGCCAATTAAATTATAACTAACCAATACACGTACCTGGTTAACTTTCTCAAACCATACATCAAGTTCAGCCAAAATGTTAAAATATATAAGGTATTCAATCCCTGAAGCCACTCTGAGTTGCAGGCAGGCTTTCCTTAATAACCCATATGCTACCCTATTAGCACCGGTAATTGTATCCAATGGAATTTCTGTGGTGGGTGAATTCTATTGGATAATACAGATGAGTAAAAAAGAAAGCTCATGCTTAAGGAGAAGGAGAGAAATACTATAGTAAATAATGAGATATGATGAGATATGATAAAATACAATAATAGGATATATGACATGTAGGATTGGGGAGTAAACGGCTTTATATATAGAATAAATATTTTGTATGTGTTGTATATATATATATATATATGTACATTTTATGTTTAGCTCATCAGCACTCCTTTAAAATATATACATAAATACATTTAAACCCCAGTAGATAGAGTTAATTAATTTTATCTTTTACCAACAAGAGTAAAACTATAAATTTAAAATTAACCATACATACCTCTCTCTCTTTATCATAATAAACAATAGTTTCTTCCCGTAGTTCTAACTTGCATTTTTTCCAATATACTGAGATTTTATCTATCAATCCTCCATTATCCACCTTAACTTTCACGAAAGAGGTCAGATATTTGTTGAGCTCAGTTACAGCCATGTTGTTTGCGTTATTGGGTCTGTTAAAGTTGAAATAGGATTAGATAGGAGACAAAAAACTAAAGGTGTTATGATGTTCCAGTTGGAGATGGGTTAGGTCAACATGCAGCAGACAGTCAGCGTCATAGTCGATAGCTATGTATACAGGTAGATAAGTGTAGTTCTTCTATGTAGTTGTATGTACCTACAATTCTGCATCTATGTATCTGTATATCAATAGATAAATAGTATATATAAAAATACATCCGAGTATGAAAACGTAGGTGCTTGGACCTCTGTCAAGGTAGATAGAATTATCTTTTATCAGGGTACCAATGATCACTAACCGATCTTGTGACTAACTGCTTCTCTACAAAATCCCATTAATAGGTAAGTCAAGTAATTAATTGGCATACTATATATATAGTTCTATTGATGTGTTGAAGATCTAACAGCCATATCTTGGTCTTAAAAGCGTTCATGTTTGTAGGTTAACACTATATATCACCAGGCTCTGAGACAGATCCTCTCTTAGATAATAACGAATCATCAACTAAGAAGTACTTAGCAAAAAATAATTAAGCTATTACGATTTTTTTTACGCACTTTTTTTTAAACTATAAAGAAGAAACGGGTAGTAAACGTCAGTAGCTAAACAGAAATATCTTAAGATCTTACCAAGTTCAGAACCCATGTTCTGATGTTTTTAAGTATTAAAATTCTAGACCTCTATTGCTAAATTATACATAAAGAAACTTTTATATTTTGAAATGATTCTTGGTCAATTTTAAGTTCAAAGTGTGCTTAAGTAATTTAAAAACCCTTACACTAAGAGCATCTATATAGATAAATAGAAAACAGACCTACTTGACCAGTGACCCGTCTCTTTTAGAGGTGTAAGCGAAGGAATAATATTCAATAGACTTCTATGTTTTATGACAATTTTTTAATTATATCTACTTATTAAAATTATTTTCAATAATAATATATTTGTTTTTTTATGTTAGGTGTACGTTTAGCATTGTGTTTCATTGTAGCAATGTATTTATCTGGTTTTATGCGTCACGCACCGTACGTGAAATTTGGAGCCGCGATAACGATATGGCCAGTGATGGCCAGTGAGTTCGTTCTGGTGCGTGATTGTTCCAATCACATTTTATTATCTTTTCTCATTCACAGGAGTGTAAAAACATAACGCTTGTCATTTTGGAGATCTCATTAACGTAGACCATAAGACTTCAGACTTTAGTACCCTATGAACCAATCACAGATCGAAACGGCATCGCCAAAAAAGTGGAATGCGATTATTTTGGGCACTCCAGCGGGTTAATTGGGTTAATTGTCTTGCTTTTGTTTTACCAAATTTAGAAAAGACATAGTAGGTAGGTATTAACTTAAAGACTATCATTTTAAATGCCTGTCATCTACTATAGGGGCACCATAGATGCAACTTGCTTAAACATAATAGTATATCTATCATTGCATTAAACAACAACATGGATATAGTTTTATACTTAACTATAAATGAAATTTTCTCCTGGGCTTTGAAAATGTGTTAGCTACAATTATTACAGGGGGCCTTTGCACCAATTATAAAGCTATTACTCGTGTTAATTATGACAAGCCAATATTATTTCAATATTGGGTTGGCTCCTCTATGATGACATCTTATCCTACCATATATGGGTATGGAGTCGACCGTGATCTCTGTATTGGTTCACGTAGGATACCTAATGTTTTTCGTCAATAAAACTACAAAAGGTTCTACCTTGCCGCACCTCGGCATTTTCTATCGGTCTATCTACTTGCTGCAATATACATTGTGATAAGATTAATTGTTTTATACTCACATGGATTAAATGAGCCACTTTTATATTCCGAAATACATATTTTGGGAAAGCCCCGTTATACTGCAAATAATCTGTCACTGGCCTTAATTAACCTTAATTAACTCTTTGATATATTGTGTTGCCAAGAGACACATCTCAGTTACAACCATCTCCTTGCGAATCTGCTACGAAATCATAAAATGAATCTTTGTAAGAGCCATAAAGATTATTGAATGAATGGCCGTATTGTAAATTTATATTAAAAATGGTATCAATATCATCCCTGAGCATCCCTGAGTTGGCTGTTTGATTTTGAAACTGAATTAACAGGTATATTATATATCTATTACGTGATTGGTTTATTAAGATCAGGAATATAAATAGAATCTTTGGAAATATTATTAGTCTTTCCTTTCATTGGTCAGAAAATCTCTTTAATTACAATAAAATTACCATGAAAACATTTTAAAAATTCACAGGGGTTTATTACTATCATTGTGGTTTTACAACAGTAAAAATACTCTCTTTTATGCATATAATGATAAAAAATTTAATAAAACAAATACATAAAGTTTATAAATAGCATAAAACATCATTATAATTTATAATTTTGTACTAATATTTAATTGACTATCATAAAATTTTGAAAACTGAGAATTATAAGTTATGAGGGGGTTTATAATAGTTCTTAGTTGCACTCCTTTTGCAGCTAATTTCAAAAAAATTACATCTCACAATTTATACAACATAAAGTACAATCAATATATATGTAATATTAGAGCCGAATACCTTAGAATATAATTATTTATTGGTTACACTAGTATTATTTCTTTATTGGTTACAGAGGTATTATTTTCAACAATTTAGTTTTTTACCAACGCAAACAGAAGTATGTTAGTCTCTAAAGATCTTCCACCTGTCCTTAAAAATATCGGATCCTATCTTGACAGGGCCCAAGAATTCCGTGGACGAGACCCTGTTGTCTCCTTTTATTGTGTGTATTGCCTCCCTACTTGCATACGTACAATCACATACAAACTTACTACATACACGTATACAAACGCATACATTTCGAAACATGCCTCTGTATGCTGAAATCAACCCATTTTCTGTTAGCAATTGTTGAGAGTGGTTTCAATAGGTTAAGTATTCTCTTTAGCTCTAACAGTACTATTATTGTTATAAATTATTGCAATCATACGTTTATTACAGTATTTTAGTAGGTGCATATATGTATGTATGAATGATCGCAACATAAGCAGCCATACTAACAGCAGATATGTAGGCCGTCGCTATGCATTGGAGTTGGTTGTCAAAGACCATGGCCGCACAAAGGACAAGGCTGTTATGAAAGTGTTACTAGGACTGATGGATGAAGTGGAACAGGTACAATATGCTACTGTTTCTCTCTTCTCTCTCCTTCTCACATTTTTTCTTTTTCTCTCTATCTCTTATATGCTTCATTCATTTGTATTCCATCCTATCCCTATTTACCTTTAAGATATCATTACATCATATCCCCTCTATCCCACATATGTTTTCATATATATCTAGCTAGCCTATCAAAAGACAGTGCTAAAATGACTAATTTATATATTATCTTATAGGAGAAGGCCGAGCTGGGGGCAAGAGAGGAATTAGCGGATAGTCTAGCAGGACAGGTGAGGGTCACGTGACTAGATGGGCTGTATTGTTTGAAGGGAGGAAGGGGGATATGTATATAACGTGTTGGTGTATGTCTATGTATATATCTAGAAATAATAAACGGGGAAAGAGAGGGAGAGGAAGAGGGGGGTTTACAGAGATCTATCTAGGGGATGTTCCTAGGAAGTTATGAGGTCTTATATCCGATTATACTATATTATATCATATTAGATCATGCTATATCTTATTATACCACCTTGTGTTTTACCATATAATTCCATACCATACCATGCCATACTATGCCATATCATAATATTATACTATACTATACCATACTGTACCATACTATACCATACTATACTATCCTATCCTGTCCTATACTATCCTATACTATACTATCCTATCCTATCCTATCCTATACTATACTATGCTATACTATACTATACTACACTATATTATACTGTACTATATCATTAAACAATTATGGACTCGTCTTTATTTACTATCCCATTCAATACTATGAGTGTATCTAGAATTGTTGCTATGGGTTCTATTATTCTGTCATTGGTGGACCTATATTAGTGTATATGTATGTACATATACTATCACGTGCATGCATATGCATACAACACATACTCTCAATCTAAACACTATACATCATACGCTACATCCTATACACTATACAATATACTATACAATACACTATATACTATACACTGGACAATACATTATACACTATATACACTATATACTATACATTATGCAATACACTCTATACTATACACTACTATATACTATACGCTATACACTACGCTATATACTATATGCTATACACTATACACTATATACTATCTCACTCTACATATACCTTACCTATACCTTACCTTTACCTTACCTATAACCTAGGTATATGTAGAGGACTTTGCTTTGAAACTGTTTAAGCATGCTGATAATCAAGACCGTAATGGCAAGGGTGACAAGTAGGCACTGGTTTGATTGCTTTATTACTGTTATGTGTAATAGTGTGATAGTGTGTAGGTGTGTATAATAGTTAATAGTATAGTATAATAAATAGTATAATAGTATAATGGTATAATAGTGTAATAGTATAATAGTCTCATAATATAATTGTGTGATGGTATGATAGTATGATTATATGTATGTTTTACTTTTTCTCTTCTTTTTCTTGCCTATTTATATGTTTTTCTTTCTTTTTCCTATTTTATCTCCTTTATTTCTTCTTTTTCTTTTACCCCAATTACATACAAATATATCTTTCATCTATTGTCTAGTTTCAACAGAGTAACGTATATACCTTAATGTGGAACCAGGCATATATGCATATACGTACATACGTACATACATACATACATACATACCTATGTTTGCCCGTTTGCAAATTCTCTAATTAACTAACCAACCAGTACCAATCATTACCAATTAATAATTACTTTATAACCTACAGGAACACAGCTAAAGTCTTTCTAGCCGCCTCTCTAGTAATGGATGTACTACAAACATTTGGAGAATTGAGTCCAGAGGTAGAGAAATCTTGTTTTAATATTATTTTTAAGTTTTATATTGACCACTGTATACTGGGTTTTATATTAGTATATTAATATGTGTTTATATGTTTACTCGTTTAACTACCCTTACATAATATGGTATACCTTATTATATCATACGCATATAAATACCATATTGTAATGTGTTATCTCATATTATACTATACCATATTTTATCATACTATACCATAACATAACATATCATACTATACCATACCATACCATACCATACCATACCATATCAATCATATCATATCATATCATATTCTATTATACTACTAAACACATAGCGAGAAGGGGATATTAGGCAAAGAGATTTATATACATTTATACATTTATGCCATTCTTTACCGAAGGATATATACAATAACATATTCACGTGTAGATCTAACTCTATAATATTACCTTATATATCTCATAATATCTATCTGATTGTCTCATATGCATACACTCATTAATACTTATTAGTATTCCCGGTCCTGCCCATTAACACAATAAATACTATCAGTTATATATGGTAAGTACAATAGCTCTCTATCTACCTACCTATTTACTATTTATGTGTTGTGTGGAGAAGGAAGGAAGGCCTCCTGCCTAGTGTCCCTTGTTACCTTCTCTCTATTTCTTTACCGTCTTTGTTTTTTCTTTATTCACATTTTACATATATATTTTTTCTTTCGTATTTCTCTTTATTTATTTCTTTCTCTCTGCCTCCCTCTGCCTCCCTCCCTCTGTCCTACAGATAGACGAAAAACGCAAGTACAGTAAATATAAAACCGTGTACATTACCAAGTGTCTAAGGGAAGGGACGATACCCATCCCAGGGCCCCCCGGAGAGCAGGCAGAGGACCTACCCTCTCCTCCTTCTATAGAAACCTCCTTCTCCCCCCACACCTTCCACCCCTCTAAGGGAGGCTCGGACGAGTTTGGCTTCCCACTTCCCCCTCCCTCTGCTCCTCCCTCTGCTCCTAGTGCTCCTAGTGCTCCAAAACCCACTGTCCAGGTATGTATGATTGGACCAGGAATGAACCAATCATTGTATTTGTAACTCATAATTTATTTAATTATTAATTAATGTTTGGTGCTTGAATGACTCAATTAGTGTGTTATATGATAATTCACATGGGTATGAACTCTTTCAATAATAACTAATTACAACCAAAATTTAATTTTATTTAATTAATTACGAATTAAAGATCAAAGTAAATAATTTTCAATTAGGTTTAATCTAAATATAGTAGCCTGTCCTATTATGTAATGCTCTTATTTCAAGCATGTATTTTATTTCTTTGCTTCTACTGGCTAACATCAACAAAGTATCAATAGAAAATATAGAATGGTTTTGGGGGATATAAGTGGTTATGTATCATTATTTCTAATATCTAATGACAATCAAAAAAATTCAGTATATATATAACATAATATAGTATACATATAACATAATAGAAAATGACATACTATAATTATAATACACATAGATCTCACTATAATACTACCTACCCTTTCCCTATTTCCTCCCAGCAACCTCCTAGTCCATCGAAATCTCAGGGGAGGTACCAACAACCATCCAATCAACTACCAAATAAGTCATATGGACAGGTGGGTATAGACTGAATATATATGTATACATACAGTTTATTATTTTATTTATTTATTATTGATTTATAATACTCTAGTATTTTCTGTATATATATACGTGTGTGTATAATATGATGATAACATTTTATTTTAGTATAATTGTATGTATGATAGTATATCTATGCACATGAACTGGACATAGTTATCTTAAATCGTTAAAGCTACCGTTAATAAGTTTTATCTATAACTATAGTATATACGAGTCTATGTATGAGTAATATTAAAAATCTAAAATTATCTATCTATAGGTACACTTGATATTTTTATTAGATACTTAGCTGTTTATTTTTTTGTTTGTTGATGCAGTAATATACAATACATATTAATAAAAATACACACGCTTAGGTATTGTTTTTTTTGACTAAAATTTGTATTTCATACCTTTGCTTATTATACTATAACTATATCTTGACCACATCATTTATTACTATTGAATATAAGCCTTAATACTTCTATATAGCATAGTATAACTGTGCATGAGTAGTCCTATATATGGTAAGGATCTATCCTTTCAAGCCACTCATATTGATGCATTTCCTGTCCCTTGACCAACTAATAGTGTCTCTTGCTTGTGACTCAAGAACATGTAGTTTGCTATATACAGCTTTATATATATCTTTTATTTATTTGATCTATTTTTCTAATTGACTCTTTCTAACTTGATAATGCATGCATGTGTTACCATAGACACGTGTGGCAGGGAGTGTTGGACGCATACCCAAAAACATCAATGACGTCACGGATAGTGACGTCGTGAGAGTCAATAAATTGTGTCGCTTTGTCATGAGCTCTCTGCAGGTGAGATTAGTATCATATAATATAGCATATCTTTATCTATCAGATTACGTTATATTTCTTTGTCTTGTTTTGTTTTAGTTTTTTCTTTTGTTTTACTTTTTATTTGTTTTACTTGGTCTGTTTCTTTTTCTTTTTCTTCTATTGGCTATTAAACCAGTTGACCTACACCCTGTTTCTTTTACTTGTCTTGTTTTTTCGTTTTTTTTCTTTTTTTCTTTTCTTTTTTCGGTAGTACATCCATGTATATCCAAGTAACATTCTCTATCTCGCTCTACATATATTATGTACTAGCTAAATAAATACATGCACTTAATAAAACCACATGCGCACAAGATCATCCTGAAATGATTCTCTTATAAACTCTACTTTAAATTCAATAGGGAATTATTATTACACCACATCTATTTATTCCTCAGTATATATATATATATATATATATATATATTGGCACTATTACAATACTAACCACTATGAAATTGAACTATACAGTATGATGATATACCTACGGCCGTTCAGAATTTACAGGAAGCCATAGATCTTCTTACACATAACTAGATAAAATAATAAAACATTATGTGACTAACTTAATTTACTTAATATCAGAGTTTGTGTCAGTTCTATTGACTAGTACACAGCTGTCAGGATCTCCAATTATATAACTGGTAGTGGTTATTATTGTTTGACCAGTATAAGTGATAGCTGCTTGATCAGATTTGTTTTTAAGACTCAGTTGTTGTGCTAGAGGTTCTATTGAAGGCCCATATACCAGCTCTCTAGGTAACTGACTGTAATAATTATATCTCTGTTCTGATTTAGAAGGGATAGATGCTTTGATGCGCTTTGGTGCAAATGTAGAAATTACACAATGTGACCGATCATTAAGTGGAGCTATGTGCGCATGTGTGAGCGGGTCCTTTCTTAAGTTTTGTTTTCTTTTGTACTTTGCTTTATCGTCAGTGCTCAGTGCTAATCTTTCTAGTTAACACCAAGATTGCCAAAAGTTCAATGAAAATGGAGCCAATCATAAATATTCGTAGTTATGTACTTATTAGAGATAATAAGCCATTTAATAATTAAGCGCGTTCTAGTTAGCATAAACTGATTAGTTGATAACATTTAACATACGCTCAACGAGGCGAATATATTGATCAATACATAGAATATGAGGACTGGAACTAAATTGAAAAAGTAACTATAGAGCCAATCATATTAGGACACAATATTATGACAAGACTAGGTAACGTAACTCTTGTGGCCCTGGTGGTCATGTGCGCTTCCATTACCCATGTTGGGATAATAAATAGAGACAGGAGCGTTTCAGTGACCTATATTTGTTTAGAAGGAAAGGAAATACCAAATTAAGGGTGTTGAAACGTTTCCCTTTGCATATATGGATTGCAGATATGTTGAGACACATTTTTATTGTGAAACAAGTGTTAGAATCCAACTATTTAAATAGTAAATAGTTTATTTAAGGGACGGTCAATCTGTAAAATTGGAGCCGCCGACCTAGTTTAATCCGTGTCGTTTCATGCGGGGAGATCGGAGCCGCTAAATTAGTGTGTTATCCGTACTGGTGCCAATTAAACTAAAGAGATTCTGCATTTACTCAGTTGTACGGATGACCCATCGGTATGCGGGGTTGCCACTTATACCCGGCCAGTGCCGCGGGCCACATATGTATGATCGTCTAGCCCCCTATTTTTAGTTGTTTCTGTCCCCTATTATTCTTCCCGCACCACCTGTTGATCACTAAACCAGTGTATTAATCTACTTATTTATTGTAACAAGTAATTATTTTAGTATTTAAACGATGGATCAAGATACAAAAAATTAGTTCAATAGTTTATTGTTCTTTGTATTAGCTTTCAAGTGTGGTTGTAGCTTAGTGAATACTTTCATGGAGAAAGGAAGATAAATTAATACTACTGTTGCGCTATGGTTGCCAACCTTGTAGGGAAGGGGGCGGGGGCAATCTTCCCAAGGGACAGATAAGGACCCGAAGCATGCAATCTGAAATGGCTTTTGTCTTTGCAAGATGTCTACTGATTACTGATATAATGTTAATAGATCATCTAGGCTTGCTGTTTATCACCAACATACTACACTGCATTTTCCCGTGTCGCAGTAAGCTTGCCGCTCACTAAACGAACTAGATATTCCTTATGACATTCAGAAGTGGCTGTGGTATGGCATTCAACGTAAAATAAAAAAAACCAAGGACAGTTGCCCGATCTATGCTAAACGCTCTTGTACCTTGTGGCTCTGGCTCTGGCTCTGGCATTGGTCTCAGCATCGGCTGGCGGCGAGGCGATATGCAGGGTGTTACCAATGTTTAGTACATTTTTTGTGTATTTCTTACTTCGTGCCTCTCATGCTGGAAATCTTGATTGTTCAAATACAGATTTGAAGACAATGTATTGTGCCTACTGCTAGCCCAGCCGAAGATACTTCAACGCAAAATTCAATTTACTATAAAGAGTGATAATATTTATTATTTGCATTATATTGTATCACCTCTTACTGATTAGTCGGATTGAGATATAATTACTACAGCTAGTTAAAGAGGGTCTGTACACGTGCCTTCCATAGAATCTCTCAACAAAGAAATAAATCGCCTTATACAAGGTGTGATTAATTGGCTATTAATAGCACTTTGCTGATTTGAGAGCATATACAAAAGTGTAGTAGTGTATAAATAAGAATTTATGTGAAAAGATTACCAATGTGTTTGCTATAGTACTATGTTACAAACAAAATCTACTGAGGACGAATATAGAATATCCCTAGAGTCCAATACATATTTTCTCCAAGATGAAGGAGAACCGACCACCGCCTCGTCGCATATAGCCCCATATTTATTTGAAGACACAGGTTATCAAGATTATAGGAGTTATTTAATCACGAAAAAGACTCGGAACAGTGGCTTAAGTCATTTCAATATTATATTTGCTTGCGACCGAGCCAGATATATGAGGTCGTAGTGGATACACTGGATTGTAGTGACATTGATTCTTGCTTTTATACCCCGCCATTTCTCGTAGTTATATGTGGATACATGCGTCTGAAGGTCTTAGGGCCAAATAATTTACTTTATGCTGGGGCAATTTCTGTGGGATAACACAAGATATTAGCATTCTATCAATGGGTCTTTTAGCCATGTATATTGTGGACACAACACTCGATGTTATTGCTGCATATAAACCCATCAGATATTTATTACGCTCGTTTATTGCCCGTTTATTTTTCCACATAGTTCGCGCCATTATTTTTGGTGCAGTCTTCTTCGTCAGTACTGTATCTGTATGGTGTGTAGTAGATCTTGCTATTTATATACACCTAAGCAAGCAGAGACTTGTTAAAACCTATCTCGATCTATTCAGTGACCTATTCCGTACAAGTATGGATTCCTTCAAGGCAGAAATAGCTAAAATTCCTCACAGTCTGTCCAACCCAGTCGTCATGCTCTCCCTATATACAATTTCCGTTATTGCTTTTGCTTTTTTGGCTGTGTTTTGGCTTAGACTTGTCCATTGTCTAAGCCTTAAGGGGCGGATCATATGTACTCTCCGCCTTGGAAGTTTTGTTGCTGGTACTTTGTTAATTGCAATGATGGCAACGTACTGGATGGGTCCCATGATTGTACACCAAGAGCTTGACAGTAGCACATACCAGTTGCTGGCACAGATACATAACTTTTACTGGGTGTTTAACCCACTCAGCATTATCAGCCTCCTACCCGAGGAAATGGAGAGTCAGAATCTGTTTGGGCCAACTGAAACATACACACAAGAAAACATTGACACCTCCAATTATCCATTATATCGGAAAACACTGACTTTTAAAGGAGAGAAGACATTTGATATACCTGGTTTCCAGTCGGGCAAGAAGCACAATGTCGTGATTCATTGTTTGGAAGCATTTAAAGCGGCTGACGTTGGTGTCCTTGATCCCATGAAAAAGTTCACTAAGAGCCTTAGTCCCACCCCCAACATTGACTCCCTGAGCAAGCAGGGTATATTGTACAGCAACTTCTTTTTGAACGGTGTACAAACCAGCCGAACTATCCCATCCATACTGTTTGGTAGCTTACCAAAACTTGACACCACTGCCATTACTAACCATGTATATATGAATATGGCCGGCCTCCCCCAGGATTTGAAGGCAATGGGTTATCATACACGATTCCAGTCAGCGGTGGATACTGAGTGGGATAACTGGAATCAATTCTTACTTACTCACGGATTTGATGAGGTGTTGGACCTTGGTTACCACCAACAGAGGCTGAACGAGCTCAACGTCACAGAGAAACCAGAGCTTTCGTGGGGCCTTCATGATGAGACAGCGCTGAAAGTGTTACCTGAAGATGTTATAACTATGCGCAGAAGTAACATAACATTTTTCAATATGTTCGTTACAGTTAGTTCCCATCATCCATTTTCTAACCCAGACTCATATGTGGTACCCGATTTCAGCGATGCAGTGTTTGTTAATGAGGATGATAGGCAGAAGGTTATATCTGCCAGTTATGTGGATGCACAGATAGGTACATTTATGAATAAGATGAGTGCAGAGGGTGCACTGAATGACACCATAGTTATAATTATGGGTGACCACGGCTATCCTATTGGAGAGCATGGCACAAATTTTAACGAAGAGGATCCCCTTCATAATGAGTTGGTAGATGTACCCCTTTTACTCATTGCCCCTGGGATGGATTCGAAATATCATGGGACTATCGTAGAGAGAGAGCGGCTAGCCATGTGGATATGATGCCTACCATCATCGATATGCTTGGTATGCCTGAAGATGGGTTCTGGCAGCATGGCATTGGGAGGTCGTTGGTATGTCACGACGAATCAGAAAGAGTGGTAATTAGTTCTCCTTTTACCGGAACATATGTGGGGGTGGTGAAAAAAAGAAAACAGACAAGTTTGTGTTCACTGGTTATGGGGAAATTACATATACTGACCTGAGTGTAGATCCCGCCGAGAAATCAAATGCAATTAGTACTGTACTCCCAAAAGAGGTGGCACCGATGGAGCGATGGGGATGGGGCCTCGTTAATTTGTTTACCCATCTGTACAACACAAATACATTGATGCCTAGTTCTTTTTAAGAATTAACATGCAGGCAAATATTTCCATGCACAATTTGAATGAATGTAAGCAATAAATTATCCGGATTCTAAAACATTCAATCTGAAATGACCTATTAATGGTGGCGGATACTCAATAAATAAATTTTAGATCCACTGTAATTCCAATTTGCGGTATCGCGTCTGGAAATCCGGCACCAAAGTACCACAACAAACAGTTTCTAGATTTGTATATATCAGGAGAATCGTAATAATGAGATGCTACACACTTATAATGCAGTAGCATTTAACAGCCTCCCTTAATAAGATAATTATACGCAAATATGTGTATGAAATGTGATGGCTTAGTTATTAATTTAAATGCTGTGTATGTATAACTAAACAAAAAATTGACACATAATATCCCTCTCAAATTGATAATAAATACAAAATAAAATAATAAAAATAAAAATGGTAAGAAACTTGCCAGTTAAAGGACATGCAGAGTGGTGTTGTTGTTGATAGGTGACGATGTCTCCTGGAAAGGTAAAGGAGAAGGTGTAGGCGGTTGCTGTAGGGGCTGCTGTATAGGTTGTTGTAATGATTGCTGCAAAGGTTGCTGTAGCTGTTGTTGTTATTGTCGTTGTGCAAGTGGCGTGCTGGTCTGCTTATAATGTTTTAATTAGATAATATCTTTCAACCTGATAGATTTGTCAACAGAAAATTTGCAAGTAGCTACACCAATGAGGTAGCTGATTAAGGTTCCATTCTAGAACGGAGATCAGTGTAAGTGTAAACTGCAAACAATAATAGAGGCCCGGTCGCTCACACATACGTGGCTCCCGGCACACCTGAGTATATACGGCAACCCTGCATGCCTGTGTATATGTTCATTACCGTTATAGGCAAATACAAATGCATTCGTGACACGCAAAACTTTGCCTTCATTTATTATTTGTTAAGCAATATCATAAACATATATATAGTCCTATTATACAACACTCCATTAGCAACTCTGAAGTTTGTGAGCAAGTTGCTAGAACTCCCACAGATTGCTATAGGTCTTCATATCAATTTTACTGAATAATGCCATGAAAGGTGTTGAATGCTCATCAGCTATTGTAATTTGTAATTTATATAGCCGACCTTCTTGTTTAGCATCCACGGCTGGACTTTCATTCCATAGTCCTAGATGAATGATTCTTTTTTGAGAATGTGTAATTGGCATGTTGTTTTCCTCCAAAATGCTGAGTGATATGAGAACTTGATTTCCCAAACTAGATACATAAATAGCTCATTTTGAATTCGCAAGATGGAATGTTTTCATTTTAGGGTAGAAGTGAAAGGTACTGATCCCTCATTAAGGCATGGGGAAGTTGATCCATCACCCCAAGTCACACAATGAAGTGTTGTCCCAGGAATGCAATTCTTGATAATGACAGCTGATTCTGACATATGTTGAGTTGCTCCACGTCTAAAAGAATGGAAAGCTGATTTGGAGTAGTTGAAAAGCTTGGTATATTACACAAAAAAGCTACTGGATTGTGACCATTTAATCCTGATAAATAAGATTTTAAGTTTTTCATAAACTTACATCCCTCATTTGAATGAGAAGAATAATTATGAAATGAATACCATTTGTTAGTTTTGTAAGATTGGTTGGGATCAGTTCATAATGCTTTTTGTTAAATTGTTTGCCTTTGTTTTGGTGATTTTGGTGGTTTTTGGGTGTAGACTGACCTCTGTCTTGAGAGAGCTGCTTGAATGCCTAGCATTGAAGTAATGTATGTCCAAGTCACACACACACTAGGCAAGTCTTTTTCTTGATTTCATCACCCCATTTCCCCAAAAAGACTTGATAAGAATTTAATGAAATTTCTGATTTGTCTGATAATTATCGGTTTCACACACATAGCAAAAAAGTTTATAAACTTATTTATTGTGTAAGCCTCAACTACTCACCAAGCTAGTATTCTGTTTTTATAAAATGAAATTTCGTGTAAATCCGACTCAAGATTTAAAAGAAGTTGAATGTTGGTGATATGACAACTTTGTTCCAGTGAGTTGAGTTGCATTGCCATCTGTTAAAGCCGGGCAACATAAGAGATTACTGTGTTATTTGCTGAAAGCCCGGTGTTGTAATAATTGCTGTACAGTGTTAGCATGTTAGCAGTTGATGTTTGGCTATACTGGACAACTAATTTTACCTAGATTTTGGAACATGGAATATCATAATTTAATTCAACAACAAGACGTCGTTGCAGACTCAAGCCTTAATGTAGAATTACATAAACTGTTACATCAATTCTATTCCTTGCTGTAATGGCATAATGTGAGGCAGTGACCGGTAATGGTTTAAGACAAGCGAAGTCCCCTGTGCATGTCTGAATTAACAGTTTGATAGTATTGGACCATTCTAAAAAACAGATCTCCTGAAATCTTTTGGTGTAGATAAGAATAGCAGACTTTGTAATATATATCATTGAAGCAAAGTCACTTGATGGCCTTAATTGATGGTTCGGAATGTTTGGTAGTAGTTATTGTATACTCTGGGGGGACCTTTGTTAAAGTATCTCAGCTTCCATAAATATTAAGCTGAACATTTTATGATGTTTGGCTGGTATGAGAACTTATAATTGATTGTTCCTTTTGCATTGTACCTCTGAATATTCAATTGAGCCTGAGTTCTCAATGAGGTTGTAGTCAGTTTTTAAGTGTTAGAATTAATTAATTAATTAATTAATTAATGTTGCTAATTATATTTAATTAGGACAAGTATGTTTAAGTATAAACTAGCAAGTAAATAATTATAGTTAACTTAACTAGTGTTGATCATTTGATATTTATGCACATATATTACCACATGTAACTCATTCGACTCTTAATATAATCAATGGAATTTATTGGGCTTTATGTTACTAATTAGAGGTTAGAGATTCATTAGATTTAGAACTTTATGTAAGGGTCTGTTTGTGTCACATGGTAAGCTAGATTGTCTACGACCTAACAACTATATAACCGGGATCTACAGACTTAATCGGGATCCTTGGGTGATATGTTCTAAGTTAATAAAAGCTTTCATATTAAAGACTTCGCCTCATGTACAGTATATTGGAGTTAGTTATGGTTGTATCTGGAAGGCCAGCAACTACTCCAGATATTGCCCTAATTAAACAAAAGACAGCAATTCCGTCAACCACCATAAAAGGATCCGTAGAAGCAGAGAAGAAAAAGGCTAGATTTGTTTCTCTTCTGATAGCAGCGAGGACAACATTCCTAGAAATCTATTAGAGGGACTTGACCTCAGCTCTGACATTAACGATCAACGTGGTAGCGACTATGAATCAGTCTGTTCAACTGATTTTGACAACCTTTGTTTGATCAGTCTTATCCCAATATTGGAATCCTGGAAATGGCATCATATATGAAGGCCTTGTGCACTATGTAAATACTGCAGTTGTATAGCAGTATACTGGGTTCAGATGGAGGGGAAACAGGGACTATGGTCCTGATACTGGGTGCAAAATCTTCCTCATATTGTAGTTCAAGATCTGGAGCAATTTACCCCAGTGGTAGTGAAGATCTGTCTGGGGTGCCCATAACCCTGTTAAAAATGCTTTCTGTAGTGAGATATAAAAAATGTAATTTCTATTAAAAATAATGGGACTTGTAAGTCATAGAATGACAAAATAATGAGTGAAGTATAAGTTCCCAAGTGTGTCTATCTTATAGTTTCAACTACAGATTAAAGATTGAATGACATAAAAAACTCCTGTCAGATTGGTTTGACCATCAGGAAAATATACTTAATCAGAAAAAAAAGCCACTGATGTGATAGGATTATGTATACATAGATCTACTCCTATCTGCGATATTATTACATTTTTCACAGTCATGTTTTTTGTCTAGGGAGAAAAAACTATTAACATGTAAACTAAATGAGTATATTTTATATCAACTGCAATTTCAATTTACATTATTGTGTAAGACAATCCAGCACTAAAATATTACAATAAACAATTTGTATATTTTTATATATAAGGAAAATCATAATAATAAAATGTTACACAATTATAATGCAGTAAAATTTAACAGATCGGGCTACTTATTAGTTAGTGAACGGTATTTGATTAACCAAAATAAGACTGATTATTGCATTACTGCCTGTTATCAGGGTTTCAGCCAAACTATGTCTTCATTCGTAGTTAACGATCTTGTAGCACTCTCCCATTGACTGAAACGTTAGAGAGGGTTAAAAGAAAAGAAAAAAATGTTAATTTGGCAAAGCGCACGTACTGGCATTTCCCCATATATGGTTCGAGGTATTTTTTGTCTATAATTATTTTTGTTGGCACAGGAGTTTCTTGACTGTTTAGAATGGTCCAGGTCTAAATGGTTTGGTCAGATGGTCAGAACTTTATTCATAAATGAGATACTCTTGACTTCAAGCTCATGGTTACTGCTTGTCTGATATAATGGAACAAGCAGCAATGTGATGTGTGCTTTGGAAACACACACCTTTCTGCATAGCCTTATGGTGCGTGTGTTGTCTCCATATAGTGGTACTCCCCCGATGTCAAAAAAAAACCAGTCCATCCAAAATGCTGCAATGTATCATATCTGCTGGGATGTAGACTCTTATAGTGGAGTCTCGTGTGGCCGGAACTCAGACTTGAGCAGTAGTTGATCTGTATCCATGATATCTAGGCTAGGTGTGTTTAGCAATGAAGTTCCTAAGTAATCAATAAAGTCTGTAATGCTGGCAGGTTCTTTTCAGAAAACTTATAAAAAATGAGGGTGCGCAGGGGAGCTGGCAAAAGGTACTTCCAGTGCTGTCAAAACTACTATTCCTGTGGATGTAGGGAATGGAGCAAAAAGTTCATTGTATTGTAGAATGTTGAGTTGCTGCCTATCCTGAATTACCAGAGACTTGTTGTCCCGTGTATAGTTGAGTTGTTTTGCAGTTGAAGCACGTTGGTCTATAACCCTATAAGAATCTGTATATAGCAGAGTGGCACAGTGGAAGCGTGCTGGGCCCATAACCCAATAGCAATCTGTGGTAGCTCCAGTGACTTGTCCACAGACTTTAGGGTCACCAATTGGGTGTTGTACTACATATATAAATATATTAAGATATTGTTTAATAAATAATAAATGAATGCAAAGTTTTGGGTGTCACAAATATATTTGCGTTTAACTAGAACCGTATAGTGCATGTACACAGGTATGCAGGGTTGCTGTGTATACCCGGGTATGCTGGGACCTTTACTATTTATTTCCGTTTTCATTTATACTTTTCCGATCTTTATTGTGCATGTCAATTGCGGTTAACACCTGTATAGTTATATTTATTATGGTAAATGGAACTGATTTTAAGGAATATTACTGACTAATCCAATTCACGATATGTCATAAAGACCCACCAGAATTGTTTGATCTTATTACAATACCTATATACTATTGTGTTCTTATTTGAATGGTGAATTAAAATTGACAAATTTTCTCCTTGATGTGAAAGTGGTTATATACCACATACTATGTTGAAGGGAAATTCCTTTCCCATCTGTCATTTAGGTATAACTCCTTTTTATATTTTACAATATATACATATCATAGATTTTTCCCGCTTATCAGCATTAGGATCTTAATCATGATATAGAACTTACCGTACAGTATTTTTGTGAGTCAAGTCAAATCACCTGAACCGCAACTCTTATAGTCCCGAACCAGACTAACTTGTTAAACAAAGATCTAAGTCTACTTCCAATTGG
>NAOQ01000260.1:46225-72408 GCA_002751075.1 Ichthyophonus hoferi
AATGATAAGATAGAACGAATAATAAGACTAAGAGAGAAGTAAGAGAAGTAAGTGTATATATATATGTACGTATATGTATATGTATTATAGTAACTTATAGATTTAAGTAAAATACTGATACTGCGGTTCCATAAACTTGAAAATGCTCACGGGTACGTATCTGTATATCTTTTTCTATATATAGGTCTTGCATATAATATAGAGGAATGACCGAGAGAGGAAAGACGTATATATGGCAAGTTATTTGTCTCTGTTCTCGTTTCATTGTAGAGTACTGTAATAATGTGGTACAACTACAAGAGATGTGATAGGTTAACAATACAATACATACTATCACATATGTGTAACAGAGTAAAGAACACGAAAAGTTATTCATATATAGATAGGTAGAGGGGTGTCTCTATCTGATCTTTACTATCATTATTTACTTTGACTTGGACTACTCTTTTACTCATCTCATATCATTTCTACATGAAATTGCCTACATTTGTATTGGTAGTTGACCTTTAGAAGTAATTAATCTACTTGATAAGATTGGAAGTAATGGACATGGACCCAATCAGAATTACTAGTCATTGCCTAATTGGATTATCCATTTGTAACACTGTCCCCAATATATTGTCATCTCTCTCACTCTGTAACGTACCTATCAGGTATCTTATATTCCCACCGCAAGACCTATGTATATTCATTATGCTGCCCAATCAATCTTCAGTTTTATTTCTCATTCCGCTGTTATGATTGGTCCATTTATGTACAGCCAGAAATCAATTGAGGGCATATATACACTGAAAGAAGCTGTTTAATTGATGTAGTATGTATGTATGAATTAATAAAATGGTATGTATAGATTAGAGTATGTGTATTACAGGATATGAGAAAACCCGGATATATATAAACGGTGCACAGGAAATATGATACGTCATTGTTTATTTAGTCAATGATCTGTATGATCGTACTAATTAATACCCAATCACATTACAGGGATCCTTTAAACAAGCTATGCTTATTGGAGGATGGCCTCTTAGCGTCTGGTGATGACGAGGGTTGTGTGAAGGTAAGGAGGGGGTAAAATTAAGATAGAATTTTAAGTAAGAGTGGGTATGTATGTCTCAGTTTAGAGATAATATATGTATTTGATAAGGTAAAAGGATACATTTTATATAAGTACTTTGATATATTTATCAAGATTGTATATGTATGTATAACATCATGATATATGGTATCTGTATAATTGTGATCTGTTTATGTTGCTGTTTATATCCTATGACTTTATGTATGCTGGCATTTTTTCGTTACAGCATATAGCTTTATTTGTACATGCCATATATATATTTACATATACTTATGGTTCAATAATCTCTACCTATATTTTCATACTAAAATGTTTATGATTGGATGATATGTAATCACCCGTGTGGAAACTCTATATTCATATTATATTTTCGTATATTTATATACTTCTGCTTATATTATAGACAGAGAAAGAGGAAATATTGAAATGAGAAAAATGTAGGATAAACATACCCTATTTTTATCTTCAGTTGTTACCATGGCAATGAACTATGTCAGGTGGTGAATTATAGTATAAACAAAAATAGAAGCCTGTCTCAGCCACCCAGTGCTTAGTTTATACTATTCTAAATACATGTGACTGAATTCAGATCAAACTGTATATCTAATATACTATGGTATACAGGAATTAATCCCAATCTGAATCATTACTACATAGGTTTGATAGATATTCTCTACTATTTACTTAATATCATATAATAAATAAATAGAATACATGTTATATTCTAATATAAATAAGGAATCGTTGTGACAGATTACACAGGTTCCAACAAGAACCTTTATGTAGAAAAAGTTGAACTCCATCGTTTTTATTGACTTGTAATGATGCGCATTGGACCAATCAGGTGTGGGATCTCCGCAGTCAAAAGTTGGTAATGGAATATGAAGATTGTGAAGACTTCATATCAGATATGGTATATGATAGCAATAGGAAGACGCTGCTTACCACCAGGTAGGGTCGAGGAGGAGAGTATTGTATGTGTATAAGAAGTTCTCTAAAAATCAATTAAGTTCTTTTTTTTTCAGTCGTCAAATATCTGTTAAAAGCTTTTCCGGAAATTTGTTTTAGTTGCCTTATTATTCGTTTATATTTTATCTTTCTCTCTTTTTCCTTCCTTCTCTCTCTTTCTTTCTCAATGATAACAAAAGCTGGTTACTTGCATATACTACATAACTAATGTGAGGTTGGTGGTATGATAGTGGAGATGGTACCTTGTGTGTATTCAACATGAGGAAGAAGGAACTAGTGAAACGATCAGACTTTATGGACGAGGAATTGCTATCACTGTGTGTTATGAAGGTATATATATATATATCCTCCTGCCTATATTATTACTATGGTTATTATTATTATTGTTATTATTATTACTATATTATATTATATTGGTCGATGTTGTACTGTATTGTATTAATATAGTATAGCGTAGTGTTATATCGTGTATTATAATTATATTATATTACTCACATACTTACATATTTACACCATATCTGAATGTGTAAAAGAAAAACTGTATAAATCAGCATATATATATATATGTGTATGTTCCTGTGCTGGTGGTGATGTTTTACTATTGTAAGAAAATATGTATCTTGGACCTAGTGTGTATGACGGGACAATAATTATATGTACTCAGTGATATATGTACTATATTGCATTGCAGTACTTTACATTATATTGTACTTTGTACTACGTTTTCTCCACGAATCCTAATAACAAATATATATTGCATTGACCCAATCGAAACTGGCTCTTCTGGATCTTAACATATTACATTACTGAGCGGATTAAGCACTCTCCTTTGCACCTGTAAATTACGTTGTAAGGGGGATCTCGGGTAGTTTGTGACACTCGAGGGAATCCTTAGTGTATTTACAATATTATATATTCTATAGATTGTATTGTATTATTTTACATCTATTATACTATGTTATATGATACGTTTATTTTCCACGGGCACCACTAATATTTTTGCTCAAGGACATAGTATTTATAGTAAACAATAAAGAAAGTGGTGTCTAAGCCTTACATGTGGTACCCAGTTTGATCCTGTTAAAGCTCTTATTTTTGAAAATGGCAAAATGATTTTCAGGGCCTATGCAAATATATCAATTTATATACCATAATTGTGTTTATTTTTAATTTCATATACTCCATAAAAACATATACATTTATAACAGCTCTTATATATTACTTGAGTCAAACTGCAAGCATATTTTATTTTATATACTTACTGATATATGGCATGGGGCAAATACTACTATACCCTGTATACCCCCAGCTAACCCTCCTTTTGTAAATTGCACGATAGGGGGGATCCAAAGTAGTTTGCGGCACACAAGATGGGGTCCTTGATATATTTTCATGGGGACAGTGGGGTGATCTTAGTGATCGGTTTGTAGGCCATCCAATGAGCGTAGACACTGTGGTAGCTCTTAATAGTGATTTGATGTGCACAGGATCGTCTGATGGCCTAATTAGGTAAGTGAGGTCATGTGTAATGAGGTAGATACATACCTTATACGGTAGTAGTTAAATTGAATGGGTGTGGTGTGGCTTATGGAGACTAAGATATTAAATAATTTTATTTTTGATAACCAATCACTTTTGAGTTTTAAGATATATGCATATACGGGGTCCTCTGATGGACTAATCAGGTAAGTGATGTGATGGGGTGGAGATATGCCTTATTTGGTAGTGGTTAGGTTATAAAAGTGTGGTGTGGTGTACTTGATCAAGATCAAGATATTGAAATACTCTATTCTTTGATGGCCAATCACTTTCGAGTATTAAGATATATATATATAACGCTTCCTCCCATCGAATCCATCAGTGCTTTAGGATACAGGGAAAGCTCTTGGAAATTATGAATTGTGCCGTGAAATGGCTTGACTAGTTAGAACTTAGCATTAAAAAATTAAAAATTAATAAAGCAATATATGGGCCCTTCCCTGCCTCCACCCGCCTTAGCGTGTTTTAGATATGATATATATATATGCAATTGCTTTATATATATATATGTTCTCATCTTTTTATAACCCACACTTTCTCTATTCCCTTTACTCATTAGGCAATAAACGTGCCTATGCCTATGCCATTCCTACCCCATCTCACCCACTATGTAACACTGACACCAACACATCTTATTCCCTTAAAACCCCACAGAGTGATTTCAGTTCACCCTAATAAACTTCTAGGAGTAGTGGGAGAGCATCAAGATTTTCCCATTGAACGTATTCGTTTGTCTCACGACAACACTTACCTGGGATCATGTTCACATGATAAGACCGTGAAGTTCTGGAACGTAGCCTCTCTGGTTAATGAAACTACGACAGAAGGAGAGGGAGAGGAAGAGGAAAAGGAAGGCATGGAGGAAGATAATCATGAGAAGGGAATGGAAATGGATGATGAATCTAGTACATCAGAGAAACAGTTTGGAAGGAAAGAGGAGAATTTCTTCTCGGACCTATAGAATATTTTACATTTTGTTTTACGGTAATTACCTTTGCTTATAAGTGCGTTCATTTGCTCTCAGCAGCAATCACAAGCATGTTGTCATAGCAATATGATCTAAGGCCCCGCATGACTTTCATATACTAAATTCTGGTGCCTATACGGTCCAACCAATGGGTGAAGTCTAAAGTTATACTCACATTACCCGACTTAAATGATTCACGCGATCACATAACAATAAATCCGTTTCTTGGATTGTAGCAGAAATCTAGCTGATTAGTAATTGTTATTGTGATTTACGGTTGAAAGGCTTATGATTTTTTTAAAATGTAAATAAAGTAATGCGTGCAGTTATCTCAGAGACGAGATGCTCTCACAACAACTGCTTCAATAAAATCAAAACTTTCATATATATTATCACACGGTACTAGCGTTCTTGTTTAGTCATTATTACCGTGTCTTATTACCATGATGTTTTAATGAGGTATAGCAGGCGTAACCAACCATCCATTTAATTTTCCCAATAATAATTACCTATATAAGAGTGGTGCAAATGTTTAAAAATAAAAATTCGGATTATAATTAAATATACGATCTTGTCTATCTCCTTCTTCCTAATTATTATAATAAACATACACATTGAATTAAAATCTAAGGTATTTAAGCTTTATATTTTATAAGGGGGTAATAAATTATTATTAAACGATTTTACAATTGCATACAATGCTTGACATCTTCCACTGTATTCATGATATTAATCTTTATTCTAATCGCATGGCTTCATTTAATTATTAAATCTTACAGGGATACACTATTCCTTTTGGCAAAGACTTCGAGTATTTTATTTGGTTCTGGTTTAAACGTATTTTACAATGGATGGTTCAAACTGTCAGTTGCAATAATAACTTATATGCTTTAATAATATAATATAATACAGCGAAATATTACAACATAATAAAATGTCATATACTCTTTATGTATATTTGATTAATATATATCGGTACATGTATGTATGTGTAAGTATACTCTATCGGTCTGGTGATAACCAATGGTACTAACCTATCTAGAACCTTACACAATCTCACATATAACAGTGCTGTGGTCTCACTGTCACTTACAGGAAAATAATACTAAGCTAATAGCTAGCCATATTCAAGAAAACATCCGATTAAAATGCTAATGCAGTCTTTACATCAGTCCTGAATATTTAAACATTTATACTATAATACTATCTTGCATACTAATACTGTAAGGAAAGGAAAGGTGTGAAACTATAAAACATGCTAACCGACTATTCTATTGTATACAGAAACATCTCCAAATTACCCATAAATATCCAAACCTCGCATAAAATACATCATATAAAAGGCTATATATACTGATCTTCTCGGGCGGTTATGAACGTGAGCCTGTCAATCATAACTGTAGCTTGAGACATAATAATAAGGATTAGTATGTAGTGGTATCCAAGCTGCTTGTCTTAAGACTATCACAGGCGGGTCATGGTACAGTATTCAAGACTAGCGAGTGTGAATATGTTTACACTTGTATGTAGCTTTCGTGCATACATTACGGGATATCTATCTATCTATCCATCTAATTTTTCTTCGCTTTGTTGGCTGAGCGTGGTTTAACGATAGTATATGCTACTACAATAGCTACAACCGCTATAGCAACCAGATAACGTGCATAACAGAACCAATAAAGAGTGGCAAGTTGGCTTAGATACAACACCTGTGTCTTTAGCTGTAGTTTGGATTCTCCCTGAGCACGAGGAATAAAGGTGAATGGGACCTCCAACATACGGTGGGGAGAACACTTTACCATCAGCTCCAGAGCGATCTTGAAGCCAAGAGGATTAAGATCTTCCGCTGTCTTAAGCAGTGATTTACGCACAGCGAAGAAACCACTCATGGGGTCATTGACAGACACTAGGGGCTGGGCAAGCAGGGTGGCTCCTTGGCTAATGATCTTTCTTGTTATTGACCATTGTTCGATAGCTCCTCCGGCAGTATAGCGTGAACCCAGAGTGAAGTGAGCTTGGTTGTTGAAGATAGGACCGACAAGGTCGGGAATGTACTTGGCAGGGTGCTGTAGATCAGCATCCATGACCAACACAACTTCACTGGTAGCCTTTTCAAACCCAGCCAGCACTGCTGTGCTAAGACCCCTCTCCTTAGTGCGAACAATAATACTAATCTTATAACCTTCCTTGCGTAGTTTATTTACTTCCTCTACAGTGCCATCATCTGAATTATCATCTACAATGATTAATTCAGCCTGAATTCCTGCGTCTTTTACACTAGAAAACACCTGCACTGTCAAAGGACGAATGTTCACCTTTTCATGATAGGCTGGGACAACGATTGAAAGGTGTTTAACCAGTGATTCAGTGGCTGGTAAATCTTGGTCGAAAGGAGTGCGTGGGGTGGTAGGGATGAAAAAGAGAAGTGTGAATAGCACTATTATAAAGGCCAACAGCCTTGAACAGGGACAAGTAGAGGAAAACATGATAGCGAAGGAGAAAGGGAAAGGGAAAGGGAAAGGACTACAACAGAACTAAATAGAATAGAACAGAACAATATACTAATTCTAATAGTAACAGCATAAAAGTATAATAATACAATACAAAAGCGACTTATATGTAGTTTTAAAATGAGTTTTTAACCCCATAATTCCCTTCATGTTTATTGGTTAATTAAGATTAAATGATTAAATAGACCGTAACCTTGGCCGACCCGAATTAATAGAGTAATCTGGACCAACATTTCATGTTGAGTTCATATCGAATCATAGTAAGGTGTTCGATATTGAGTTAATTGAAATTTCTAATTATGGACATGGAGATGAGATGTTGAGTTGAGGAGTCACATTTTAATTTGTCCTCTAAAAACACCCATTGGCGGGAAACTTTTAAAATTAAATTTATTATTGGTTTAGTATATTTAAATCTCTCTTTTAAAATAAGGTAATTTTTGATTAGTATTTTTGGAAATCGATTGGATTAACATCAATTTTTACTAATTAGCGAGCGTTAATGAATTTTCGATCACAGAGTTAATTTTCCCAATCGAAAAGATAATTTTCCCGATCAAAAGAATAATTTTCCCAATCAAAAGGAGAACAAATAAATGAAAATTTTTACGTCTTCTATGGTAGTAAAATAAAAAACTATTACTTCAATTTTCTCTTGTAATCTGTGATATGTAATGTATTTTTCAAGAGCATATAATTCTTTTAAAATAAAAAATACTTTAAAAAATATTTACATTTACATACATATATGATTGATGTAACATCCTTTTGCTGGACAAATGATGCTGACAACATATTGGGGGGAAAACGTGGTTATAACGGTCATGGCATACGTTTACTGACAACATTTTGGAAAACATTTAGGTTGAGTGGAAATTGAATGAAAAAAATTAAAAAACGTTTTCAAAGCCAATATAAACATGGCAAACGTCTGAAGCCATCGTCAAGTAAGCAAATATGATAGAAGGAGAATAGAGGATAAAGCTTTTAAAGGCATATCTGTTAAGGATATCGTAGAGGCCTTAGCACTGAACTACCAAAGAGTTTATAAAATTGTGAAGAAATCCAATGAATTGAACACAACTGCTGTGCGGCCTAGGGCTGGGGATAGAAGACAAAACTCTCACCTGATCAGAAACTAGAGCTACTTACCTGTTGTCAGCAATAATTTCCTCTTAAGACTTTCTGATCTTGCAACGACGGACCAAGAGAAATTTTAGTCTCAACTTCCGCCATAGAAAGAATCTTATTAGGTTTTTATTATCCAGTGAAAAACCTATTATTTGTACCAGAGCGTAGAAATAATGAAACTACGATCAAAAAGCAGTTTGATTATGTATGCTAAACGGCTCAGGGAGCTAGAGCAAAATATTGAGGATCAAAACGTCATTTTGCGATAAAGTTGGATTTTTAATCTCCACCCAACCAAAAAAAGCAAGATCCCGCATTGGAGCTTCTCCATATGTTTCTTTTGCTGCTGCACGAAGTAGAAATATTTCAATATTCGCGGCCTTGAATAAATATAGTACCTTATACCATAAAATTCATGATAAAGCAGTTAATGGGGAACATTTCAAAGTTTGCTTGGTAGACTTAAACAAGATGTGTGATGAAATAGGAATTATTAATTTCGTTTTTATACTCAACAACGTGGGGATTTATTACTACTCCGGCCTTCAAGGTGTTATCCAGTCCTTGAATCTAAGCCTGTTTTATCCTTTTTTATTTTTTTTGAATGCTCTAGAAAGTGTTTTTGGACTTAAAAGAATTTAGTTGTTAGGTCGGAATGTAGAACTGAAGTGGAGTTGAAGAAGATGAGCTTAAATTTTTTGGAGATCACAGCGTCAAGCTGTGATAGTTTTTATAAGGAAATGCCGGGATATATCTTGAAATTGTAAAGAAGAGAAACGATTATGAAGTGACAATTAAATATTTTGAGTTATTCGTTTCATTTTATAGGAATTTTAATCTTTTGAAAACTAGATTACGCATCATACATAACTTTTTTTTTGAAATAATATTTTTTCTTTATTTGTTCTTCTTTTGATCGAAACTCCCTAATATTATTTCCTTTCACTATACCAATTGCTTATAATGTCCGACAGGCGTTCATATTTTTTTTCTATATATAGAAAGGACACATTAGTCAAACAATATAAAGTTTAAAAATTATTGTTCCTTTAAATACAAACTAAACTAGTCCAATAAAAATACACAAATAATTCTAAATGAGCACACTTCATTTTCATGCCGTCCCACGCTTGATATCACTAAAGGGGAAGCTCTTTAGTTGTTTACACTTGACATACATCGTCTATTCTGTTAATAAATCCATTTAGTATTTTAATAAAAAAATAGCAAAGCTGATCCATTTCTTATATTCTATCTTACCTTGTATGAAACCAATACAAACCTTTTTAATAATCCATCTTAAAACATCAACAACTACCAAGACATACCACTACACTATAACATATCACTATTTGGTTTGCAATAAGGCACGATAAAAGCCTTCTGAGCCAGACAGGCTCATTCTCCGATTTTTAACCTTACGTTCATAGACCTTTTTAATAAATATTGGAAAATGAGGGAAGGGGGTTGAGATGTGCAATTGAATATTTGAAAACAGTCCTTCAAACACTACTTAATAAGTCAAATTGAGTAGTAAGATAATTTGAAGATGTTCTACACAAACAAAACCCACCAACTACTAAATATTTGGTATAGCTTGAACTTTATGCTTGAGGTTATATTCATAATCCCATTCTTGATTTATGATACTTTCACTTGAAACTATCCTAGCAACTAATGTCTTATATCATTCAAAAGTGGAACTTAACTTGAAATATATATATGTAAAACTACGCCCAGGCAATCAGCCTATAACATGGTTTGATAGCCCGTATAGTTAAGCCATTGACGTCATTTCTTTGATGTGATATTCAATACCCAACATCATATCACAATCATCATCATAATCCAAGGAAGAGGCGGAATTGACCAGAGCCTAATGGAGAGATAGCAATATTAGTGATCACTTCAGCTAATTTTATTCTCTTCTCCAATACAAAAGACGTCTCCAACATCCAACCATAAAGTAACAAACAAGAAAAAAAAAAGGTACTAAGCAAGTTATCTCAAAACCACCCAATAAACAGGACAACACCCACCTCAAAGGCAGTCAATTCGTTGTTGTCATCACTTGTTGGTGACGGTGGCGTAGTGTCGTCAACTGTCAAATCACTTTCAATTTCTGTACGCCGACGCTTGCAGAGCTCGTAATCATTGTTAGTATCATCTATAAAATGCTTTCGCGAATCCTCTTTTTTCTCCACCTCATCCCACATACTGGAACGAGGAGAATACTTGAAGTCGCCATTCCATGTTTCAACAGAACTGTGGTTAGGGCTAGAGACTGCGCTCAAAGCCTTCTGATAAACAGTACGAATGAGAACAGTGCTAATAAGGCAGGACCTATGCGCTGAAGCTTTAAGCTTTAAGCTAGAAAGGTGCAACAAATGTTCGGCTTGGTCACATTGGGAAGGAGTCCACATAGAAGAATCCATTTTAAAAGGTGAATAAATGCGTTTGACAAGAGTAAGGATAAAAATATGAATTGTAATATAAATTAAAGTTTAGCAAACAGTTGTCGTTCGTTCGTTTAGGCTAGAATATACAACAGCATTGGTTAAAATAACTTAAAAAATTACATTAAAAAAGTAAATAGCAGGGCATATAAATACAAATGTTCAGAAACATTTAAAAAATATTCAGAAGGCAAGAAAAATAAGAAGGTAGTAGACCTTTTCAGTAAAACTATTGCTCTTAAAACAAAAAAAAGCGAGTGAATCAGAATTCTTTCCAGTATATAGATATATATATATATATATATATATAAATATATATGACGTTTTTGTGTTTTTAGTTCTTACTAAAACTTCAAACAAGAATACGAATTTCTTAGACCCAGTAGTAGTCAAAATAAAACAAAAGGCTCCGGGTGTACCGACCAAAGTCAAAAGTCCTCTTCTTCCTTCGACTGAAACCAAGAAATTATCCCCTGAGCGACAAGACAAACATACAAACAAAACCCAGCAAAAAATACAACAAATGATTAAACTAATCCATGATAACGAATCTTATATCTATGGTGATATGTAAGTGCGGTGTAGAAAGTCTATTGGCCGGCAGTGGCATGCATGATTTGTATTAAATATTTTTATTAGTGTAATTAATATATAATATTAATGAAAATATTTAATTCGAATAGATGGCTCAATTATACTACACAGTTTAATTATAAAAATTGGACTTGGATAAATCATTTATAAATTATAATCCATAAAATTAGGTCAATCATATTTTCCTAAATATATTTTTATTATTTATATTAATACAAAACTGTGTATATGTTTAAGACAGAAATAATGGGATCTTTATGTAATTACCTAATATCATCTTGTTGTATAAAATATTGTACTATTCGCTACTTAAAACATATTTTAAAGTGTATTTGCAATGCCTATTCGACAGCACTAAACCACTAAACGCCGAGTTGGCAGTTTGTCGCTTAACACATGGCCAGCCATATATGAAATGACCAATCAGAATATTATTATTTGCTTCCTTTGCTGTTCAACGTCATTAATACTTTATAAAAAATGCTTCTTAGAATTTCAATATATCGCTTTGAAAAGGAGTCAAACTTAAGAGTGACAAAAAAAAAAAAAAGAAGAAGAAAAAAGCCCACACTGAACACTATATTTCTATGCTGCCATAGCCTGTTATGCAACGGTTGCCTGAGCACAACTTTGGTGCGAAAACCTATAGTAAAATTGACACCATAAATCTTAACTTCCCCTTTATCTTATCATTTATATATTACACTATTATCATTGGAGGATATCACAGTGTGTGACACGATCTTTTCTAATAATCAATTAATTTATAAAACCATGGGATTGACCCAATACGTGAGAGCACTAAATAAAATATCCAGGCAATTGGTGCCAATGATGGTTTTGCGACAACCTTTTCTACTCAATCTCTTGCTTTTACCATTTAACAATGGGAATCATGCAAGTATGTGGTTAAATTCCAGAATTAACACTTCAAAAAAAGAAATTGTGTAATTTTAGTTGTCAAAGTTTCTATCCTATTCCCAACATGTACGGATTTATATATATCATCTGCCTATATTAAAATAGACAACAGTACCTTGATCAAGCAATTGGTCACGAAAATACATGTACCTATGTTTGATTGGAAAACCTATAGATAAAAACCGTTAATTCAATTCCGGCTTAATGCGTCAGTTTCGGTCGGTTGCACACCCACCTACCAAACCTATAAAGGCTCTATTGGTTATTATTACATACGTAATCCGGCGGCAAAATAGATAGTTATTGGTGTTAAACGGCAATATAAAATAATCGATAACAATTGAACCAGCCAATGGCAGAGGTCTCGCAACTATTATAAGCCATTTCAGATCATGTTTGGGGTCTAGGTAAGATAACTCTTTGCTTAGGCATCCTGCCTAAGACAAGACCCACTGACTTGTTTAATAATAAAAGTATGTCTTAGGATATATATACTCCGTGTATGCAAAGGGACAGGTTAAAACGCTCCTTAATTTCGTATTTCCCCTCCTTCTAAACGAATATAGGATAGGTCACAGCAATGCTTTTACCTCTATTTATTATTCCCAACAGTATGTTTATCAAAAATAGTTATATACAACATAAGAAAAGTAAATTTAGTTGTAATTACCCAATTAATTAATATTGGGTTTTCAAGTCTTTAATATTTAAAATGCCATGTTTACAAAGTATAAGAAGGGTTCTGTCTGAGACAGATTGGGGACTCGTGATTCAATAGTGATACTTAATAAAGGCTAGACAGTTTTTATCCTAAATTCTCTGCTTGCAATAGTCGGCTGCCTCCCTGAATATATATTGCATAGGCTGAAGTCAACATATATGCTTTCGTAACATTACCTATTTAAGTAATCTTAATAAAAAGAAAGGGCATATATGGATGATACAATAGACGTTTTTTGTATTACCATAAATGATGCAGATTATGAAGTCAAACACCAACATATTGTGTTTTATGTATTTATTAATTTCTAATGATTAAAGCCAAAACAAAAAATTCAACTCAATGCTTGGTACATAGTAAATGCTAATAATGTCAAGTAATTATAGAGTCCCTATCAACCTTAACTAGGAAGGAACATCTTTTCTTTCTAACAATAAGAGAGTTCAACAACAATAAATAAAAAAGAATGAACCATAAAAGTATAATGAATGTCTTGGTTCCAACGTAAAAAAAATGTTCAAAATGCTTAAATAGTCCTTTTCTAACACATGCTCCTATGCATCCTGGGTTCTTGTACGTTTACGCCGCGGTAACTCTCTTTCTTGTTTGTCAGCCATAACATTAATCCTATATCTCGTCATCAATCTATCAGCCTCGCTAAAAAACCTCCTCTTTTCGCCCTTAGTCATACACAACCATTCCTTTAGTGCTACAGATTGTGTTGCACTGTGTCGATCCAAATCAGGATTAGCCGCCATAAGCGCGTATTTGAACAACATATAGGCGTCTGGTGGTTTGACTAGTAATACATCTTTGCTGTGTGCTTGGCATCGTTTTCCTGATATTCCAGTGTTGGAGCCACTACCAGTACTTCTTTCCTCCGTGTTTGCATTATCTTCTGTTGAAGCATGCGTTCGAGAAGATGGGGATGATGATGATTCATCATTTGATGTGGATGTTCTGGAGCCACCTTGACATTTCCTGCTATTAGATTCCTGTGAAAATTAATTTTAATGTAATGTTTATAATAATTTAAAAAAGGTAGGAGAGAGGGAGAAAAAAGGGACTCTAGATATATATAAATAATGCAGGCTCACATTGGTCGGATAAAATAGGCAAACCTGTACGAGTTAGTCGGGTACTGTGTTCATAGATTCATAACTTAGTTATGTATCTGTGCATATGAAGGTAAAAAGATAGAAAGAAGTAGAATGGAATGGAGAGAATAATATTGGTGTAAACATGTTGTATGATGTATTAATAGCACTTGTTCAAAAATAATAAAACAGGAATTCTACCTACACATGATGAACAGTGAACACTAGTAGCCGTAGATAGGACCAAAATGGATAATTAAATTGGTGTAATATATATATATATATATATATATTATTAAAAATAACAATGATATATGTTTCTTTCTGTCGCATTCTTATATTAACCATACAGTTAATGTTATAAAAGTATGTTGGTCATTTATCTTTATATCTTCTTATTCAGTTGTCTTGTGCTATTCGTAGTACCAATAATGGAAGATTATATTAATTCATTTTCCTAAAGTGTGGTAGTTATAATCTATTTTTCCCCCCGCTGCATACTACTAATAGTTCTGGATAATTTTCATTGGGTAGAGAATAAGTTAAAGCTCTTGTGTGTACTACCTGTAGTTCAAGCAATCGCTTTGGTTTTAGATGTTTTTAACTTCCGTTGAAACCAAAGCGTTCACCGTGCTTTAACAGTTCGTTATTCTATTTCATTGTTATTACATTCATTTATTATTAGAAAGAAAAGATATTCTTTCTTAGCTAAGTTTGATAGGAATTCGTCGTGAATAATCAATATTTCTTACCGGTTCGGAACATGTTCCTACAAGGTCGATAATTCAATCAACTCATAGAATAACTTACGCTAGCTACTTGACGACAGCCAGATAAAACTTAGTAAAAACAAATACTAGTTTCAGTTTCAATAGAGAATATACAGTTATCATTTAATGGTTCAACAATTCTGGATTTGCCTAGTTGGCCTTCTAGTAAAGTATTTAGTTGATGAATTCCAACCAAACTAATTAGAAATAAATATTTCTCCATATTATCATAAATAATCTATTTAAGTACTGTGAAATACTCCGGTTCAAACATACAACATGGACTTTTGTTTTAGTAAGCATGGCTAAGAAAAAGACAGAGAAAGAGAGGGAGAGAGAGAATGGGGTAAGAAAAAAGGAACGAAGAGAAAGCACACACACACTGTACCTTACGGTTTCTTGTTAATTGTAAATATGTATTAGCTTTCGTTTTATATGCTTCGGCAAACGTCAATAGTTGACTTGTCTGTTGTTGACGTAGTTCATTCCCTGTTTCATTGAGAATAATTTCAATTTAATTATTACTAGAGTGCAATGAATATGCTGCAATATGTATGATTCTATATTACTCGTTATCATATCACTATTATGTTATGTGCCATGCTGATGTGGATGCATGCATGAATATATATACTAGACATTTTTTTGATTTATTCCAGTGTATCCAGAATATTGTCCCTATATTACATATATAATATAGTAATCAATACATGTTCAATTAATATAATATGCCTTGCGGGTCTTAGGCGTACAGTGAATGCATCAGAGGTAATTTGCTTCTATGGATGCTATATATAAAAATAAAACACATAGACCGGGATGTGTGTATACGCCAAAGCTAAATAGAAAGTACGCATTAGCATATATTATTATATAGTCAATACTAAGAAAGCAAGAGACTAAGATACATCATAACAATAAAGAAAACGGTGTGAATATACATATAACCAATGAGTATAAAGGGCTTGTATAGTGAATATTGAAGTATATGTAGATTGTATTATATTCCGTTATAATATATTATTTTCTATTATATTATATACCAGACTCTTAGTACTATATCTACAAATTTCACACATACATACGAAAAAAGATACGTATTAAATATTCTCATACATAAAAATCAATACATATGCTCCTGTTTACATTCATACATACCTATATGAATAGATATATGTTGTTTATAATTTTCTCAAACATAAGCAAGCACTAAATGATAGAGTAATTCAAGACATAGTCTCTACGATACGACATCTTTTTATTCTGGCTTATAGACACAACACATCAAAATACCATTATTTCTATATAAACTAATTATTACAACTACATTCTTACACATTCAATTGACAGAAAGTAATTCTATTTCAAAAAAATGTTAACTTGGACAAAGCAATAATAATTGCTTAGGTTCAGGTTGAATTGATTTAGTCTATAAGAGCTAGTACAATACAATGACACAGCATGCACACATATATAAGTATACATAAATTTGTACTTTATTTGAAGTGAAACTAATACTGATGTTATCAAGTTCTATTTAGCATAGTAAATGTCCCATATTAATTACTCCAGTATATGATGAGACTAGTTAAAGATTGTACAACTTCTACGTTATAATTAAATATCCCTGCTGGACGTTTATTAGCTAATACCAACTATAATAAAGTATATAAGCTGGGCTCAGAGGGGTTCTGGGCATGCGTTTTTATACACAAACTTAGTGTATAATTTTATCTAAGTAGTTAAGTTGTACATCGGCAATATTTCTGTGTGTATTTATCAAACAAATATAATAATAATAATAATAATAATAATAATAATAAAGGATATACCACTAAAGTGTTTGTGTATGTTCAAACCAACATATGCAAACACATAGACTATTGCACATAAGCTCACTTATAAAATTTAACACGTAACAAAGAAAAAGAAGAAGAAAAATAGAAGAGAAAAGAGAATCCCTACCTCTTAAGCATTCCGGGCAGAACAGCTTATATGGGTCACCCTGTGGCCCCTGTAATCGCCTGTACCTAGTTTGATCTATTCCTACACATCTTGAATGTACCCAGATATGACAGCTTTCACATTGTAACATTAAAGGGGTCTCTTCCAAATACCTTTCACCACATACAGGACACCTAGGGTTAGGTTTGGGCTTATTACCTAGTTCATTCTCTGTAGTCCAGCCAACATTATTGTTATTAAATACAGTGGATTTTGAGCCCTGATTTGGGTTTGGTAGCGTTACGGGTTGGTACTTAATGTCTCCTAGGGTGCTACTGTATTGGGTATTGTAATCATTTTTGTTATGATTGGGCTCAGTTCTTTGTGATGCATCAAGATACGGCGGTGGCTGTTTCGCAGCAGTGCGCCGGCGTGTTGGTAGCGCAGTTTTATTTTTTCTACAGCCTAATAGTAATGGTTCATCATCACTTAAATTGACGGTAGAGGGTGGTAGTGTAGTAGATAGGTTAATTACAGGCGGGGTTACAGTAAAGTTAGTGTAATGATAATGGTATTTTTTAGTAGTATTATTGTCGCCTACAGCGGCTGCATTTAATGATGCCATAACCGCAATATATGCACGTTGAATTGATTTCGAAATAGTTTTATGTATGTATCGTGTTGGTATAATAATCAGTATATCGGGAAAATTGTGGTAAGACAAAAAATAAAATAAGGCTATGATGGGATAATTAAAACCATAGTAACAAGTAGTTAGTATTACTTAATTACTTTATTAATATGGCAACATAACCTTTATTATAGATGATATACATGCTAAGCACGTGAAGGGAGCGTTTGTGGTGATTGTGGTGAGTAATGACGATTAAATCTAAGCATCGCGATGCGCTATCGCCATTGCATATTATCAAAGAGAAAAAAAAAACTACTAAAATGACAAAGAAGAAGAAAAAAATTGAAAAAAATTAATAAATAAATTAGCATCTGGATTGTGTAAAACTGAATAGTAATTTTTTTTGTATTTGTACTTGTGTACGTTTGTTGATAAATAGGGTACAAATTATATAAATGGGGTTGCATGCAAATCTACCTATCATCACGCGCGCATAGATGTATACGTAATGGATTCCATTGGCCAAGGCTTTTGATGTAAATCTCGAGCCATCAGAACGATCCAAGAAAATCCCACCAAGCGTATGTACTATTTTTTTCTAAAGTATCAATAATTATATTTAAATGATTATATTAATAAAAAAAACAAGTGTGAAAAAAAGTGTTGAAATATTTAAATAATAAATTGTAACATTGGTACGATTAGGATTATGTTCGTGTTTTCAAAATATGACATTATGACATAACGTTTTCCCACGATGTGATTGGTGCGGGTAGTAATCAATCTAGATTTGTTTGAAATATATGATTGGATGTAAGTTTTGTGCGTAAAATGATACGTAGGCAACTTCAATTTCAAATATCAACCCATTTTCCACCATACATATATATATTCACGTGCTATGATTTATATCTGTACATTTAAGACAAGCTTGGGTTAATTTTATAATTTTATAGTATAAGAAAGATTTACAAGCGTATATAATTAAAACTTTATTTATCTATGTGAACAAGATAATGAAGACACAATGATATCTAGAAATACTCGATCCACCTCACGTGATTAGCTCTCCCCATTGAGTGAGTAAGAGAAGGGATTCGTAAATATATGGATTTCTCAAAAAATTGTGAACGACAAAATAACAATATCTATAAATTCACAGATAGCCTTGGTATAGGGTTCAGGAAATAGTATTAACTACTACTTCACCTTTAATATATATATATTTAATGTTAAAAGGTGGGTTCATATGTTATTATAGGATGGTTAACCTAATTATAACCTGCTAATCTAAAGTCCAAAGGATTTTTTTATCTTGCAAACATTCAATACATTTCCATGGTTTACTACCCATCTATACCCTACCTTTATTTGTGTTAATTAGTGATTATTATTGGCTATTACGTTCCATATATCTACCAATCCAGCGTTTTTTGTTTCAATGAATATCCCTTTACTCCACCTCATACTTCTCACTAGATAATATAGAGAAACTCTAACTGAGTCGCCTTATATCATTTTAGTAATTTTATGGATGTTTCTATTCTATACTTTCATATTTTTCCCAAGCTTGCACTAATACTTTATGACAGCATACACAGATACAACCAATTTCCTTTTCGCACTAATGTAGCATTTTATATATAGAAATAATGGATAATGTACAATCAAATTATTGCGCATACATGAACGCATTATATTATGCTAAAATAAAAAATATCTAGCTAAAGGGTGCAATTATTTTTTAATGATAAAAGTACCATGAATCTATTGGTTTATTTAAGTGAACAATTAATGAATCTAGAAAGTTTTAAAAGAATTAAGAAAGTTTTTGCTAATCAGCCATTGCTTATAAACTTTTGCCTCTTATCAGGGGTTTTCTTCCGCATTCCTCTGATTAATTTGCTGACGATTACCATAAACTTATAGTGAACTGATACTCGTCAATTTAATTATACGAGTTGATAGGACGGAATTAACTTCTTATGATTGAAGCAATAAATACCGAGATCAATTTATTTAATTAGTCAAGACTATATTTGAGCAAATATGGTTTTGATCAAGCGTTGATATAATTTGCTCAAGGGCTAATCTATGATCCTTGTTGCATCCAATCATTATGTTAGAGTACAAATTGAGATTAATTCCTGCGTACTATAATATTATATTAGGTATACAGTTTGATCCGAATTCAGTCCCACCGACTTCCATATGTCTAGAATGGTATGGATTGACCACTATGTGATTGAGACAAAGCTTCTTTTTTTTTTTTAACACTATAGTCCACGACCTGATATGCGCCATTATTAGGGTAACGGCTTAAGAGAAAGACAGGGGCGTGTTTATCCAATATTTTCTGTTTTACCATTTCAATATATTCATATAATATCTTGATAGGATCAGTATATCAACGGTTACTGGATGAATAATATAGTTTTTCAGTTGAGAAAAAAAACGCTAGTTTTCCTTTGATGCATTATTTTTTAAAAACAATATTCTAAAAGAAACAATGCTACTTACATATATTTTCAAATAAAGGAGACCTTAAGCTACTAATTAAACAGTCGACAATACGTCTATTGGTTGCGGGCGTCTCTCACGAGTACGTATGAGCCATTCTATAGATAGATATGAAATATATCTTATCTTATATATATATATAGCTTGTCCTGGATCCCAAGCTGGGGGCTCAAGAATAAAGTTCCAATATTATAAGGTTTGTTCAGTAGCAGCTTTAGGTTTTAAGGATAGGGTTTAGGGTCTAGTGTAAACCCCCCCCAAAAAAAAATAACCCAAAGCAAGTTATATTAGTGAAAGTTTGGGTACAATCGCCTAAAATAATAATTATGAAGGTGCAATTATGCAAGAGTTTAGGTTTTTTAGCATAAATGGCTGCAGGAAGAAGAGTACAAGCAGGTGGATAAGGAGTGGGGGTTTCTAACATTTTTGCTATTATAATTATTTACAAAATAGTTTTTGATCAAAGATCGTCATAAATGCATATTCATCATATATAAAGTATGCAAAACAAAACCCATACTCTAAATGGTGTGATATTTCCATTACCCAGTTCTATACACACAGAATATTTAACATGTACATAACACACACATATATATATATAAATATATGGTAGTTCTATCGACTTGTCCACAGTCCTCGGGATCTCCAACTGGTTTGTGTATATTAATAGTCACTTGATCTGTTCTGTTTTTAAAGCACAGTTGTGGTAGAGGTTCTATAGAAGGACCAAATACCAACTCTGTAGGTAACTGGCTGTACTAATTTCACCTCTGTTTTAATTCAGAAGGAATCGATGTTTTGATTCGCTCGGATGCAAATATCGAAATTAGGTAATGAGATCGGTCAGTAAGGGGTGATATATTACGATGTAAATAATGACGATTGTTACCATTTAATGTTGGTAAACAGTTCCCCGAATTCTGGACGAGTAAGCGATCTAGACACTGATTGACATATGCTAGTGCCAACTGAGTATTAGACAGTGCAATAACGACGTGGCTATTACATATATATAATTAAATGCAAAGTATTTGTGTGCGTTATATTATGAGAACTTTGTATTTTTGCTGCTGATACCGCTATGTGTGAGCGGGTCCTTTATTATTGACTTTTGCCTTTTTTGTACTTTGTTTTATCGCTATTTTAATCAACACCAATGAGGGGCTAGGTTCAATAACTTAAATCTGCGTATCGACAAATCAATCATGACTATGCGTTCATTCGGAGTTAACAATCTTGTAACAATTTGTTTAGGGTGCTATATTGCAATGTAAATAATATTGTTACTATTTAATGTTAGTAGGTAGTTCTATGACTTCTGAACGTATGAGAGATCTGGACAATGATTATCATTTGAGGGTACCAACGAAGGACTTGACATTTCAATAACTATTCATTGTTATATACATATATATTGTGAATAGTTCCGGTAAAAAATTATATGCAAAGTTTTGTGTGCTACGAGTGACTACGTATTTTGCCGGCGGTTACCACGTGTGTGTGAGCGGCAGGGGATTATTAGTTATTTGCTTTTTCATTTATGCTCGGATCTTATCTTAATAATCTAATACTATTATATCCTCATAAGATTGGCTCTTCGGTTAATTACCTCATTAATGTAACTGCTCACATACTCCGAATTTACCTGTTGAAAAACATTAACGCAAATAACTAATATTGAGCCAATCATTTTATTATCTGCTTGTTATCAGAACTTCGGCCAAAACTAATTCATTTCGAGTTAACGATCTTGTAACAAATGCTTATACTAGCCTATATGACAGCATATAGGAGCCTTGAAGGCTTAAAGTCAATTAAAGTATTAGGGTCTCTATCTTATCTATGTCCATTGTAGTTATAAGATAGAGATTCTACCTTATGTATTTATTCTATTACTTCCCAGATTAGGCTCTTGCCATTCTAAAAGTCCTAAGTTGACACAAATAAATGAGAAATAATTGTATGTATTTATACATGTTCCAACAGTAATATTTACATTGGATCTCATAGTTACATACGTTCTGCCACTACCATAACCTTTCTATGCCATGCTTTCCAGTGACTGCCACCAAAACAATTTCAGTCTGGGTATTGTGAAATAGGGAAAAACACATGCTTACAATACGTAGGATGTCTGCAAAGTACTTGTGTAAGTCATGTTCTGGTCCCACCAATGAGGCTGCTTTCACTTTGAGGGTATACCAATATCATTAGATTTTTATTACGTTTTAATATGACTAACAATAATTCAATTAATCTCTAAGTCAAGAGGAAAATACTTAACGTAATTGACAGGAACTAGGACTACACATGCTGATGGTTAATGTAGTTGTTAAATATAGCTACGTATAAAGCATAGACAAAGTAACTATAGTTATAATTATTTATTTATTTAATGCTGGGTTTAAAAGTATTCTATATACAAAAGACTATATTTAGGCAGTATAAAAAGGTTCCGTCTGAGACAGATTGATGACTCCTGATTCTGTAGTGATACCAAATCAAGGCTATACAGTTCTTATCCTAGATTTTCTGCTTTAAAATAGTTGGCTGTCACACTGGACGTAGGCGAGATAATTACTACAACATACTGTTTATAATTATTACAACATACTGTTTATAATTACTACAACATACTGTTTATAATTACTATAACATGCTGTTTATAATTACTACGACATACTGTTTATAGTTACTACAACATACTGTTTATAATTATTACAACATACTGTTTATAATTACTACAAAGGCTGAAATAGACAGCAGTGTACTTTCTTTATTACTCACCCTCTAAAAATGGCATTACAACATGGCAACACTTCACTTCACTCTGGAAAAAGACAAAAAACACTGTGGTATCCTTGACCATTACCAACAAGATTACTTTATTATTTCTATAGATGTTATATATGAACTTAAAAATTTTCTGTTATGTCAAATTTCCAAGATGTATATGTCCATGTATATATAGATTTATATTATTTAGACTAGGTAGCCCCATTGTATATTAGGAGGAACCTTCCATGCCGTTGTGTTTCTGCATAGCCACGGTCACTTTCTGTGAGCAAAAGAAAGAGAGGGATAGGTGGTGAGGAAAGGTAAACATATTGATTATGTGCCAAAAGGTTATTGGTTCCATTAATTAGCCTATATATGGTATATCATATCTTCGCTGTACATCACTCTGTCAAATATACAAACCATAAAAACAACTACTAATAGGTAATTAATTAATTATTAATTTAGGTAATTACACATAACTAATAACCAATGACATTCACATGACGCTGCTCCTATTCATCTACAGTAATTAATAGTATATTGATCTATCTAAAGTAAACAAGTTATATCATGTCTTATGATTGGTATATAGATAGTATCTTCAGTATAAAGGAGAGATTTCATTGGATTATACCAGTACCATATGGTAATGAACCAATAAGAAAATAAACAAAAATAAAGAGAGAAAGACACTAGGAGAGAAGTTATACGAATAGAGTAGAATAGAATAGAATATAGAATAAGATAATAGAATTATCTATAATAGAGTATAGTATAGTATAATATAATAAAGTATAAAATAACATAATATAATAAACTATGCCATACCAGATTATACCATACCATATCATACAATGTAATATACAATACTATAAAATACCATTCTATACCATCCTATAACATATACATATAAACACAGGGTGTATGATATATACTACATACCCTTATGGTCTTGACTGGGATTTCAGAGGATAGTGTCTGAACCTATTAATGCAACACCATGTCAGTTCAAACCGTAGCACCATTTATCATATATGCTAGAAATAATATGTAAAGCGTTCTATAAGTACAACTAAAAATAGCCCATTGTATATTGCCTTATTGTCTAGTGAATAGTGTATAGTATATCGTTTATAGTAGCAGAGTATATAGTATATAGAAGTAGAGCATATTCATACTTTGATTGCCATTGTTTCAACGTCTTTTATTATTCCATACTATCTTACAGCTAATATCAAATTAACATAATATATATCTAATACAATCCAATATTAATTTTCATGTTAGGTCATAAAAGTCAAAAACACATAAAGTTTACAAAAGAAGTAGGATTGGACTAGACTAATTTAATTTTTGTTTTGATAGCATTGGAAAAAAAGTTCTTTTTATTTTTTACCGCACGTCACTTCTAGTACACGTTAATAACATGGGTGATACGTCTCACAATAATACCTTAATTAGTTATATTAGAATATAACGTGCATTATATTGATTTACTGTGTGCTATTAATCAAATAGCAGAGATTTTCTATCAAACCTACATAGTAATAATTCCGATTGAGATTAATTCATGTATCCTATAATATATTAGGTATACAATTTCATACGAATTCAGTCCCGGTGCATTTCATATCTTTATAATGGTACAAATTAACAACTGTGTGGTTGAAACGGAGCTTCTATTTTTTCATACATTTTAGTCCACTATTTGACATGCATCATTATTAGGATAACGGCTTTAAATAAAGACAGAGTAAGCTTACCCTATGTTTTACCGTTTTAATAGAAATAGCCAATGAGGCTCAAAAGATACGTACTCAAAACATATTATAATAGGTGGTAAATGTGTGGAAGTGTTTGGGGTAGGCGTATCCTATTTAAAAAATAAAAAAATAAATTAATAGATCATTTCAATAAAAAACAAAATAAAAAATGGGTAGGTGAAGGTAGGAAAGTCTGATAATAGATACAGACATGGCATAGAACTATTATATCATATATCCATATATACGATACCTTATAAAAATATTGAATCTTTTCTCTTGCTATCATATCTGCATTCTTCAGCTCATCTTGTTGGTCATTGAGGCGCTGGATAAGCAAATCATTGTCCGCCTTTATCTGAGAGATAAAATCAAATAACCATATATAGATGAATATAAAAATATGGAAATCTGATTGGGGAGGGATTGTGTAGTAACGAGATATGTTATGCATTGGTTGCTATCACATACATTGTCTGTTATTAGCTATTAATCACAGGCTAGAGTTAGACCACAATATTAGCCTATAATACTATATATCTATCTCTCTATCTACCTATCTATCTAGTGATATAATAAGTTGAGTTATACATATATGCGTACCTCCATGTATGCATGTACACGCCTATAACCAATCAAACACCCTAGTCTATATCTATAAATATACATATTCCTTTATAGTTTTTATTCATATGTTATATCACAAAGACATACATAATTTCTTTTCTCTTATTCTCATTGCTCGTGTTACAGATATGTACATCGTATTCTATCTTACCATACTACATATATATATGTACCAGTGCATACTATCACTTCTCCCAGCCAATACCCCATGCATCAGAGAGATGGCTCCTCACTCACACACACACACACACACACACACATCAAAATAACCTTATTGGGACATATGACCATATTAGGACATACATACACACATATTCTACTAACCCCTCACTATATATACTTACATACTAATCTACAATATACGATCAATTTATACATGCCTACGTCATCTCCTACCTTAGCCAATCGTTCTCTTAATCCTTTAATTAATGTGATTTGTGCCCTTGCCCTGCCCTGTCTCATTAATTGTGACGTACTTAGCATTTGAATTGGGGTCTCGTCGTTGGTGCATTCAGGTTCACTAATGAGTGGGCAACCAATGAGAACATTACATAAAGAATTAAATTCAGCATATAAACTACTTTAAATTTTAAGTTTTTAATAGTAATAGTGTCTCTTATCCTATACTTTATTCTAATCAAATCTACGTACAAGATCTATATGATAGAGGGAGAGAGAGGGGAAGTAATATGATATAATTGGATACTATATATAGCATGTCATGTCATAACAATGCCCATACTATATATTATTATTATGATGTGAACACAGCTTTACCAATAGATATCAACTAACAGATAATAAATCTGTGCCCCTGACATATATGATTGACTCTTTAAAATAAATTTCATTAATTAACTAATTAGTTTGGCTCGACTAATGGGATGTATTTGCACAAGCTCATTTTCATCATCTAAACCAATCAAATGCAATATAAAGTCATGTTGCTATACTCTATTGTCATGTCTTTGTCTTAGTTTTCATGTAAACCTCATTAAATTATCTCTGGGTTAGTGATTAATGATAGTTATGCTACTTAATAAAAATTAATTAATGTAATAACAATAATAATAGTAATAATAATAACAATAATAGTAATAATAATAATAATAATAATAATAATAATAATAATAATAATAATAATAATAATAATAATAATAA
>NAOQ01000260.1:72859-86978 GCA_002751075.1 Ichthyophonus hoferi
AATAGTAATAATAATAACAATAATAGTAATAATAATAATAATAATAATAATAATAATAATAATAATAATAATAATAATAATAATAATAATAATAACAGCACTAGCTCTACCATCAACAATAGAGCTAACCCTAAACCCAGTCCCTATTCTCCTTCTCTCTCTCTACCTTTTCTCTATACTTTGCACCATAAGCTTAATCTCCTCCTCCTCCAGCTCTCTCAGTCTAGATACCATTTGCTCATCATTGGCTAGTTGGTGCATGCGGTCCTGTGAGACATTCGTATTGGTTGTAAGTCGCTCTACTTTTATTTTAATCATAACCTAATATGGTGACAATAAATGTATATAGCTGGTTGAGAGATGAAAGGAGAAGATAAGATAGGATAGAACAGAATAAAATAAAATAAAATAAAAGATTATAATTGCTAATATACAGATAGATAGACAATAGAAAAAAGATTTCACAGTGAATCAGAGTTTGAAGGTCTAAAATGAAAAACTAAAATCAACATCAACAAAATACTCAAATACATATCCTATTACTACGAGACTGTATGATAGTGTGATAGTATAGTAGTATAATCGTACGATAGTATAATAGTATAATAGTCTGACAATACAATAATACAATAGTACAATGGCATAATAGTATATGGAATAGTATGTTTAAATATAAATACAATTACTTTTTCATAGTTACATTATATCCACAAATGTAGATACCTTATCCTAATAAGGCAAGCCTACCTTAGCAATATCCCTATACTTGTTTCTAATTATTAGAGCCTGAGCAATCAACTGGTCTGATTTCTCCTCTGGGGTCTCAATACTGTAGCATCGCTTCAGCATTTTTTCGCTGTGGAGAAATATGAAAATAAAACAGGGATATGATTGGTTACAAAAGTAAATCAGGTAGGTGATTGGGTAAAGAGATAGAGATAGATAGATGGTTAGATATAATAGTAACAACAATAATAATAGTAATAGTATTAATATTAGTCATAATGAGAATAATAATAATAGTAATAATAATAATAATAATAATAATAATAATAATAATAATAATACATATAGTATAAACACTAATAATTGTGGCGTTGACTTTGATGTAAGTCTTGTATCTTACTCGCTCAAAATCACCAATATATACTATACGGGTACGTTGCACCGTGGAAAGCATATATATATATATATATATATATAAATATAGTGCATGGTGGGCTGTGTACCAATAAGGACCCTCTCCTGATTACCTATTAAGGTTAATCACTGCATCAGAGTAAGCCTCCATACAGGTTTGTAGCCTATCCCTTCGCCACCCCCTAGACACCTCTCCTGGTGTGATTGGTTGGTTGGTTGCCATGGCGAAAAAGTTCTGGGAGAGAATATATAGTTAGTAAAATAAATAAAAATAATATAGTATGTATGATAGCATCTGTATAGTATATAGGATAATATATAGGTAAGTAATTGAAGGAAACAGGTACAACATATAGCATATACAAAAGAGAATAAAGAGGGAAGAAAATATATAAGGAAGGAGAGGAAAAGGAAAAAGTCAAAAAAAAAAGTGTCTTAGATATATCTACATATATTTACATACATATACCCAGCCTCATACATTATAGCATGACATAATATCATACTGTGTATAGTAAGTATATCACATCTTTCCTGTCATTTGTTTAGTAAATTAAAGTTCTGAATAACAAACATAACATAACATTGTACATATCTTACCATACCTTTCCCATGCCATCTTTAGTAGATTCAAGTACACACACACATGTACGCATATATAGTATCACATAGTATAGTATGCCATACCCCTGTCTAGTTAATAGAGGGAGGCTACAAAATAATGGGGAGTGAAATGCTAAAAAAAAATGCATGTATATCCCTGTATAGCTCAATCTCCTTCCCTTTTTTGTATCTAATCCTCTCTATGTCCTTCTACAGGTCTTTCTTGTTAATGTGGTGCTGTATATGTTTTTCTTAATAATCGTCATATATATATATATATATATATGCGTATGTATGTATGTATGTATGTATGTATGTATGTATGTTACATTGTGTGTACATATACCTACATACAAACATAACATATACCTATAACATATAACATAAACGCACAACACCTACCTATATACTGTCAATGTGATTATACTATAAGACTGTTGTTATTTAAAAAATGTTAATCCACACACAGTCCGTTACACTATATAGACAATAACCCTTTCTTCTTATATATGAAACTATACATATATAATAATATAACAATGTATATAATATAATAATGCATACAATATATAAATATATAATAGTAATATAATATAGTAATATAATAATATATATATATTAGTCGGATACAATAAGAATTGATTTAATGCACAACGGTCGAGGTATTTGCGATTAGAATTTGAAAATTCTGCTAGTGATGGGGGGACTTTGAAATTTATTTCTATTAAAATCAAACGCAGTAAAACCATTACTGTGTATTTAAATTTGGCGCCAAATTCTTATAATTGGTCCTTTAATTCGTTAAACTTTAATAAGCCAATAATGATTGCACTACTGGTGGGAATGGTTAATCGCGATTACTATAATAGTTTATAAATCCTGGTGAATATAAGCCAGTAGTTGAAATACCGATTGGAATAACTAATCGTCAAAGTGATCAGCGATTAGTTAAGCCGAAATATAGTTATGAAACTAAAAACTGATCAACATTTTATTGAAATTCGATTAGTATTACTAACTCTTACATATACATAGATATTATTAGGTTTTCATTATTAAGCACTAAAACAAAATAAAGTGTGAGAAAAACAAGACAAAGGGGGCGATCAATACAGTATTATTATTATATTTATCCATTGATTAATATCAGGTAGCTTGTCATGATTTTGCTTTATAACATGAAGTTCCTTTGATAGTTTGTTTCAGCGAATGTTTTATAGTAATAATAATAATAAGGATAATAAGAATAAGAACAAGAATGATGATAATACACATGTTCTATCCACTTCTATCCCCATCATTCGTTTCCTTGCCCATTCAGGCAACATAAACGTGAACCTAAACATAACGGAAACATAACATAATTTATTCGTTATTCCTTACTTAGGTATTACAACTTAACCATAAAGCTTGAATATAGTTTTATCTATAATAATCTATAAGTGTTAGTTGTCCTCCACGCTTCAACTGTTGGGTGGCCTCCTTGCCCAGAACCAACACAGCCAGATCATCCATCTTCTCAAAACTTTTTCTTCCATTGTCTTCCTCAATGTTCATACCGTCACCGCCATCTGCTGGTAAAAACTGAATACCTTCCATCCTATCTGCTAAATAGGGTTGCATACGAAATGTTAATGTGTCTTGTAGGATAGCACCTGATGGAATAGAGAGATGAATTATACCATGATAGCCCTCAATATATACTGTAGAGCCACAGGTAGAGAGAGTGACTCTGTTGGCACCTGAAATAAGCTTAAAAGCTGTTGACATGTTTAAGAGTAAAATCGATGAGAAGGTGATGGCTGCCAGGGGAGTCATCAAACTGATGCGATTAATTAAAACAGGAGCAAAGTGCTTGGTTTATTTCAGTAAAAAACACTGACAATAGTTAATATTCAGTATAGATATGCATACATAAAGAAATCTCTTTCTAGATGTCTTGTTGGTGTAGTGTATAGTTCGGTGTGACTTTTCCGCATGAGAAGGAAACCGTGTTAGAATATGGCAACGTGTATACTCTTATGTTTTTATCTTGGCAACACATATATTAATATTAGTATTTACGTTCTTTTCAGTTCTAGTTTTCGTAGCCCACCCCCCTTCACTATCCGATAAATATATGCTTTATTTTTTTGGTTACGGGAAATAATAATGTTTTGCTATTGTCAAAAGATTAAGTTGATTTCATCCAAAATTGCACCCAATTTCTTCATAGACGCCCAATTTAATCTCACCATGACGTAAATAATTACTAACAATTAGTCATTGGTTCAACGTAACTAGATTTAATTAACATAATTAAGAAACGTGAATTTAATTGGAAAATGGCCGATTAGTCGTAATAATACAGTTTGTTTATTTTTGCCTTTAAATACGTAATTTTCAATTTTAAAAGTAGATTAAGGCTATCTAGTTTTTATTCTAAGTTCTCTACTTGTAATAGTCCACTGCCCTCTTAAACGTGGATGAAATAATCACTATAAAGCCTAAAGTTGATACAATACGGGTTATCAGTTTCTTCATAAAAAGAAACAGGTCTGTCGTAAATAATGACAGGAACCAATTATATTAAAGTGTGAGACCGTCTGCTACCAATATATTGGTCAGATAAATTGACGCTCAATTATTGGTTAAAATTAAATTATTCTACGCAAACGTTCATGGTCATAGGCATACTATTGTAGTAAAAGCTATAAATGGTGTGAATGAAATGGAAATTATTCAGAGATTAGATATCAATCTTGACAATGCATGGTTAATTATTAATAATCAGGGATGATAATACAACTGATCTACAAGTAATCGATAATTTGTGACATCATGGTGGTTTTTATATATTATAATCTACACAAAGTATTTCATTTAATTTTATAAAAATAGACCTATAAATCTTGTTTGTAAAGATAATTTAACTCTCTATTATAATATTAGATCTTTTCTTTAACTAATTCAAAATTTATTGATTAATAATTATGCAATGTTCTCGGCATAACATAGACAATGCGTTATATTGATGTAGAGTTTTATCAATATATTGTATATGGTGCAAACATCTCATCATTTACTTATGCATTCATTGCTCAGCAAAGATTTTAAAGATTTTAAATGTATTAACAGTAATATTATAGACTAAGTGTCACACTTCGACCTTGCTGTCTGATATTACTGCATGTACTTTTATAGTCAATAGCAGCCAGTGCAAAGACATTATACTAGATAACTAATGTATATATCATAATTGTCTTCATAGGTAAAGCGCATGATAGTTGTAGTATTTATCGTGATAATATATATATATATATATATATATATATATATATTCAACTGTGTCAACAACGGAAGATCATTTCTAAACAGATATTGCGTACAAACTATATAATTGATTGGGTTGCAATTGACATTATAGTAAAATGCCCATTCCAGCTATATGATTGGAAGGCCAAAGTAGCCCAGGAGTAACTCATCCAACCATCCTCGGGTAGAAAGAAATAAAAACAAAAATAGGCATAGAAAATAAAAATAAAAATAAAAATAAAAATAAAAAGGAATAGTGTCCTGTACCAATCACATTCCACAATATCGTATAATCCGGCTCATTCACAATCAACAAATGTATCCAAAAGACTATCTGTAGAGGAACCATCTAAAATGGCCTCTGTTGCTTTCTCTCCTTTCAAAACATCTGATTTACTACGTAGAATTTCATGCTTTTCAGGTAAGGTATAGTTGGGGAACTGTGGGTATGGGAGAGAGAGGAAGAGAAAGAGGAAGGAGAGGAGCGGTATGGTTAGTCTCGGAGGGAAGAAATTGGAGAAAGGGTCACAGTGACTGCATTATACAGTGGACAAGAGGATGAAAAATGAACACCAAATAAAAGAAAGAGAAAAGATAGCCTGGATTATATTATATTATAGAATATAGCATCATATTATACGGCATAGTATTATTTGATAATATAACATAAGGAAATAAATCAACCAATCTTATATAATCATATCCCTAGCCTTATAGACCCCAACCCCACCCCCTATGAATCTTCATAAATTTTAATAAATTTCGGACTAGAACTTGAAACACTATTAAACCAATTTCTTCTGGCATTGGAAAGAACGTGCAATTAGCTAATCAAACAAATTCAATGAAGATTAATTTGACAATATCTTTAATCGCATCACAGAAACCGAGTCGGGCTCAAAACATGGTCCGATCTGAATAACTCATAAAAGGAAACCAGTACCTTATGACGTAGTATAACGTATAAGCACACAAATACATATTATAATGAGAATTCAAATAGAGTAGTAGTTAGCATAATGAGATAGGACATTTTAAAATAAAACTTATAGTTTTAAAATATAAATTAAAAGCTAATTAGGAAGGTAGTTAGGCCATTCATAGGGTTTCACACTAATCATAAAAAGAGCTGGGAAACGCAGGTAAATTAGCATCAAGAGTACAATTGTATTCCTAACATACTATATATTATATTAGATATATTAAACTATACTATATACTATACTATACTATACTATACTATACTATATGAAAACAGTACAATATTAACCATCTCCCTACCTCAGATCGTAGTTTGACCATCAAGGCTACTACTTCCTCTTTCTCCTTAGCAACCATTTTCTTCTCTACCTCTAAAGCCTCTATGTCTCCACCCCATTTCTTAGACCTCTCATCCCATTTCTACATAGAAAGATATGGAGTTAGTGCAGTGTAGTGTGGTATTGTGGGTATATACAAAATGATATGCTTAGCAATGCATAGCTAGTATTGGGATATGGTAGTAGTATGTACCATAGTATGTATGATAGTACAATATTATATAGAATAGAATGCTATGACTAATGATACAATTACATAATTATGTAATACTATAATAACATAATAGCATAGTACTATACACAGTGACACTAATACACTCTCCACTCACCTCTCTCTTTCTCTCTCTACCTATATCCTTATATACTACTATAAGTTAGCTTACCCTTTCCCGCTCTATATATATATATCCATATATCAAGACTGACCTTGTACGAATCAGCAATAAGCTTGTTCCAGGTATGGGCCGATTTATGAAATGTATCGACGGCATCACCCAACGTGGCAATGTCCCGCATGGATTGAAGCGTTGCTAGGAGACTACTAAACATAGGTCGCTGATTGGGTGCTTTCCAGCACATATCTCTGTATTGGGCGATGGAGATAGTGTATAAAATGGTTTAATTTTAAAATTCATATTTTATTGGTGCTTGGTGTTTAGTGGTATGATCGTGAATGTATAATTACTATGCTAATGGTATGATGTCATGTGGTAGTATATTGTATAACATAATATAGAGTTAAATAATATAATACAATACAACACAACACAACACAACACAGTGTAATACAATACAATACCATGTAATATAATACAAAACTATGCAATATAATACAATAGTACAATAAACTATAATGCAATACAGTATAATACAATACAATACCATACATTATGCCAATCCAAACGTCCATATATACAAATAAATAAATCTATCAGAACGCAAAAGAAAAAGAAAAAAAATCACACTAATTACACACCATATATATATAATACAGAAAGATGACATACAACAGTTCCTTAAAAGGCAATGGCGTAGAGTCAGGGATTGGTAGAACCCCTCCCTGTGTGACGTGCCATAGGATGGCCATTTGTTCCATGCTACTAAAGGGCACTAGGCCAGTAAGCATTTCCCATACCACCTATAGAGAGGGTGGGTAAATAAGTGTTAGTTAGAGTTAATTAGAGTTAATTGAATATATAGTAGGGACGATTCTTATGTATGTATGTGTGTGCACATGTGTGATAAATATAAAGATTGTATCGTATATCATAGATACGAATGGTAAGGCAGATATACTCTACTATACATTACAACATAACATATATATATATATTATACCATATACTATACTATACCCTATAAAATATATACTATATACTATAACATATATATTATACACTATTCCATAATACTATACAGTATATAACATAAAAACCTACCACACCAAAGGAATATACGTCACACTTTACCGAGCAGGCCTCGCCCCTAAGGACCTGTGATTGGTTTACATTAAATTATACTATCCAATAGTTATCATTTATGCCATCTGTTAATCCAAATAGCGATCTATTTTAAAGGTACTTAAAACGGCGTTTTTATTGTTCCTTTAAAATACTTCGAAAAAAACGAAAAAAATCATATATATCAATCAAGAGGTTATCTAGACGAACATGACTACTAATATCTTTTTGCCAATTAATAAAATAATTAAGTAAACTAGATAGGATAATATAAATGAACCTATATTGTATTATATATGGTGACATTATTATTGAATAGCAATATATAAATATATATGGAATAATAAATATATGACTATTAATCACTCATCATTAGCACCATAATATTATATATACCCAAATACTCTATACTCGACACCCTATATACTCTATATACCCCATTTATTTTAGACCCTATATATCCTATATATCCTATCCCCTATACACTCTATACCCTTTGTACCCTATATACCCACCCTCTACCTATATATATGCATATAACATGACTTATAGCTAATGACAGACCTCAGGAGCTATCCAAGAGAAGGTCCCAGCCAATGTCATCTTAGTAGTGTGATTAAAGGTACGCGCAGTACCAAAATCACATATCTTGAGCGTGAAATTACCGGGGGGTCCACATACTAACACTGGGGTTTCATATAGATATTCATGTATATAAGTGTTAGGCTTACATATCAGTACGATGTATTATAGTATAGTATAGTAAAGGTGAAATTACAGGGGGGTCCACATATTGGCACTGGGGTTTTATATATGTGTATGTATATATGTGTTAGGCTTAAATGTATGTATGTAAATAGACTATTATTGTATTGGCCTATATACCAACCAAAGCGGGTAAATAAAATTATATAAGGAGGGGCTACCATAAAAGGAAGAATAAAAAAGATGGATGATTGGGAGGCAGGGAGATATATATATGGCTTCCGTTTTACCATTTTGTGATTTTAAATCGCGATGGATAATCTGGGTGTCATGGCCTGTATGAAGATAGTTCATACCTGATTGGAGAAGATAATTAATTATTAGTTAGCAATCAATTATCAATTGGATGGGTGGGTTCTTTATTAATTATAAATATCTAAGATACAGGCTCATATACAAACCAATAAGTTGTGATTGGGGGAATAGTAGCTAATGAGTGAGGTGGCAGTCCAATTATATAAGGGGATCCTATGTAATGTTTAATTATGGTTACTTAATACGAATATGGTAGGGTACATATACACAGATATGTCTTTATATAATAATATTCTTAGAAAACTATAAACGGGATACATCTATGAAAGGCAATACTGCCTCTGCTATTGCATACATCTATATAATAGTAATAACAGTAGTGGCAATAATAATAATAATAATAATAATAATAATGTCTATACCATCTGCAATCTGCATAGCATAGTTGATAATAGTATTAGGTTTTAATGAAGCGACGGCGCCATTAGTACTTGGACTGTGTATATGTTGGTATAGGGCACCATAGTCCGCATATTCTATTGGATAAAGATCATTTTATGTCAGTGAAATACATAACATGTTATAATATAATATAATATAGTATAGTAAGTATAGTATAGTCTGGTATAGTATAGTACAGTACAGTATAGTATCAATATATTATAGTACAGTATAATATAGTAGAGTATAGTGTATTATATTGCCTTATAACGTAGTACATTAAAATACAGTACAATTCAATCGAATATAGTATAGTATAGTATAGTATAGTATAAATTCAATTACATGGTTTATCTTATCCATATCACATATATACAATCTAGGACAACAGTACTTCAGCCGATATAGACCCAAGATTCCATTTTATTCATGATATGGTTGGTTCATTTAAATCAATTAATACATTACCTGTAACTATGCAAAAGCAACGGTTGTCATCAAAGCATGTACCATGGTAACGGATTATATTTGGATGACGTAATGTGGCATGCAACCTAAAAAGGTAAAGTGTGACCTAATGTTATTAGGATTATGTAATGACATGTGAATGCAAATAGCATATTTGAAATGATATGGGAGGGAGAGGAAGGGAGAGAAAGAAAGAGAGGAGGAAGGGAAGGTGGCATATGTAAAGTACGTATATAAGAGTGGGTTGAGATGTAGGTATACGTATATATATACATACATATGTAAGTGTATACGTATATGTGGAAGACATCTAGAAACTATATAGATATAGATATACAACACAATACAACTCAATACAACACAACACAACACCATATAGTACAATACAATACCATATAATGCAATACAATACCGTACAATGCAACATAATACAACAAAATACAATACAACACAATAATATATAATACAATACAATATAATACAATCCAATACAACACAACACACAACAAAACCATACAATATAATACAACACAACACAACACATCGCAATACAATACAATACAATACAATAGAGCACAACCCATTAAAATACAAAACATTCCATCATATAGGAGGCTACCTACGCTGCCTCTGTCTGTATATCTTTTGATTGCGTCATCACTTTCTTAAGTGCAACTACCTGGTTGTCAAGCCAATTAGCTTTATACACCGTGCCAAAACCCCCCTGTCTGTGAAAATTTGAAAATTTGTTTTATAGATTAGTGGTATGGTATGGGATGGTGGGGTTGGGTAGGGTAGAATATAATATTGTATGGTGTGATATAGTATGATATAATATAAGTACAGGTAAATAAGGATAGACACAATATAATTAATATATGTATATATATATTTAAAAACTATACTAATTAAGCTGATTATGTACTACTTATAGAGAAATATTAAAAAATTAAAAATTAAAAATTAAAATCCCTTTATGTAGAAATAAAGTTAGGGCTCTGGAGTTGACAAGTATAATGATTACAAATAAACACACTATATATAAATATGCAGATAATGTATGTAATTTCAATATAACCCCTCTACAATAGTTTCCATGATAACCAAAACTTCAAAGTTCCAAGGCCAAGTTGCCAATCAAGATCAAACAAATATATCACATTGTACGGAAAACTCATTACACGATTTGATGATTATGAGATTTGTGATTGGAATATCTTTTAAAGAGCCAATCATATACGCTTTGGAACAATAAATAACTGTATCGTGGTGATATATATATATAGTAAAAATATACCATATACATATATATAATATATAATATAATAAGCACATATATAGAGATAAATCCTGAATAAAAATATCAACCCCACCATTGCATTGGCAGCAATAACAAAAAAGCCAATTATAACTCTACCCTAATAAACCCACCCTATGATTTCTAGTGCATAAAACTGCGAATATTGTATATTGTCCCTCCTGCCGTCCTCTCTTTCCCTCTCATTTTCCTCCGGTCGGACACCCCCATTGGTCCCCAAGACTTGTTGTGACGTCACAGGTACCGGACTACGTCCCCATGAATTCCTACCGGAATGATCAATAATAGAATGATCTATATAGTCATAACTACAACTGAGATTGGATGGGACGGGAATAATGGGACTGGGTGCTACTATTGGCGGGCTATAATTAGAATACATGTGATGAGGGGGATAGTTATTAATAGTAGCGTTGTTGTGATTGGTTGATAATTGGCCTGGCCCAGGTACTGGCCAAAAAAAGCCGTGACTATCCATGTTCCTATTCGCCATATTATTGCCTATACCTACAGGTGGCGACGTATTGGAGAGAAGTGGAGGTGGAGTAGGTGTTAGTGGAGTATAGGGCGACAGGTGGCCCGGCCCGGCTGACCCGAGTGACCCGGCAATATTTACTGGAGAGTTTCTATTACAAGGCAGGGTAAAGGTAGAGTAAGACCCAGAAGAGGGGGGATAAGAGGGATGTGGTTGGGGTTGATTGTAGCCCTCATAGTGCCTAGTAGGGGGAGGGTAGTAGGTAGGAGAGGGAGTGGAAAAGGGGCTCATATTATAGGGTGAGATATAATCAGACGATGGTGAGGCCCGAGTATTGTTAGGGGGTGGTGATAGCGGACCATTACTATCATACACCCCATAGCTCCTACTCCCATTCCCCCCTACCCCTATCCCTGGCGGGTTTACACTAGTATCATGCGTGTGTATGGTTAGGTTCTGCAGCTCTGTCGCTAAACCATCTAATTGTTTTTGTTGTTTGTGCTGTGAGGACCAGAACAAGTAGGAAGGATCCTTTGCATCTAGTTCTGGACTAGGGTAGAACCGATAGCGTGAGGTAGATGATGCTTCGCCAGAGAAGTTTGAAGTGTTGGAAAAGGGCCGTAAAGGAAGGTATAGGGGGCATCTGTCTTTTAGAGTGCTCTTGTATTGGTGTGTGCTGGTGGTATCGGCACATGATTGGTCTGCATCTTTGTGGTTGCTAGATAACTTTTCTGTCTGTTGTGGTTAGAGAGAGGTAGAGGGGTCGGGGAAAAGATATGGTTAGAGGGTGGTATGAAAAGCGGCGTATGATTGGCTAGCGGTAGGAGGGACGGGAAAGACTACAAGAACACGTGCTAGAGGTAGGATAGAATTTAAAATTTAAAAGATGTTTTATAATAGGTGTATGATATTTAATAGGTTTATTATTGGTGGGCAAGTAGACAGTTAATTATTATAGCTTAGTATTATGGATACAGGGAACTGTATTATCAAAAAATAATTCTATATGAAATGGAATGTAAGTATATTATAGTATGGTATGGCATAGTAGAATAGAACAGAATACAGTGGGTGAAATAGGATAGAAAATGATAAAATCCAAAAGAATATAATATAACATAGTAGAATATATAGGATGAAATAGAACAAAACATAAACCGTTTAAACGAAAAAAAAAAAGGAGAGGGTCGCAGAAAAATATATTTAAAGATAATATGAATGATATTACTACTACTTGTAGTAATGCTATAATGATAATAATAGTAATAATAGTAAGAATAATAATAAGCATAATAATAATCGTAGTATTATTATTAATAATGACAGAGATAATAATGAAAATCATAATAATCATAAGAATAATAGTGATAGCAATGATAATAATAATAGTAATAATGATGATGATGATGATAATAATAATAATACTACTACTACTACTACTAATAATAATAATAATAATAATAATAATAATAATAGTATATATATATATTGTATTTCTTAATTTATAGCATATCTATAGGAGTGCATATATCCTAATGCGTTTAATATTAACACCCGAACATTTATATGTTACCTTATTTACATCATATATAAACAAGCAGTCACAGAACAGATGCCTTGGTTATCCCACGTACTTACATACACCACAGTAACATACACACAAATTATAGCACATACACAACGTAGAGATATACCAAGAAGGAATAGATACACAATCAACAGTATAATAACGAGGTCAGAAAGGGATATTTGAGAAAAATGTCAAAGTATGTATGTTTTTGCAATTATTATATACAATTATATATATGGTGCACCATAATTTGATATGGACGTATATATATATGCCTTTTATTACTGATAATTCCTTCATACATGCTATGTCTATTATAATCCTAATTTTTTCCCTCTCCTATTCTATTCTTTGTCAATATACCTTTATCTATTCCTCCCTATAAATATCAACACCTACACTCTAAATATTTTATTGAAAACATACATACACTTGGAATGTAAATATATATAGCAAATACAAAAGAATACAATAATACAATAATGCACTATAATACACATCAACATGAAAACATGAATATTGCATACTTCTCCGACAGCCTCAACATATTTAGTAGTGGGTTCATCACTAAACCTGGGATACATTATCGCTGCTTCCCTCTTAGTATTAATAGTCTAGATAGTGGACATGTCCTTATACAAAGGGTATGTTATATATTACTATATAGTATTATCGTAGTATTATATTGTCTTGCATTTGTTATACATTTACATTCCTTGGGTATGTATGTTTAAAATAGATTACTTAGAGTGTAGGTGAGAGAGAATTTAAGATAATATATACACTAATTTACTATATAAGTATATATATATATATATATATATATATGATATTATGATACCATGATAGTACGTTACTAGGTTAGCGTGATAACATAATAGAATTATAATAGTATAGTAGCAACATATGCATATACAGTATCACCGTGTTTACATAATCTATACATCTATACATCTATACATCTATACAATACAGGCAGAAGCGTATATCTATATATCTATATATATATAT
>NAOQ01000261.1:20808-37635 GCA_002751075.1 Ichthyophonus hoferi
AATAATAATAATAATAATAATAATAATAATAATAATAATAATAATAATAATAATACCAATAATTACAATAATAGCACAAAAGATACTGTAACTCTAACAGTAATAATTATATCTATAATTACAGCAGCAAACAAATTACACGGAATTTTAACCTTTAATTTCAAGGTTAAAATTTATGTTTAAATATAACAAATCACTGTCCATATGCATATATATTGATAGTAGAACCATCGTTACTTAACTTTTAAAATTAAATTAAAACATTATATTTTAATATAATAACTTCTCAACTGTCTTTGCCTATAATTCCAGCCAGCCAATACGCAACACTATTACTACCCAATAGTCCTGGAGCACTGTGGGATCTATCTGATTGTGGTGACTTGGGCCAGATTGTTTTTGATTTTATTCATCACAACAGTAAGCCTTCATATGTGTTATGGTTATTATCTCCTATATATACATATATGTCTTTATATCTCTGATACCAATAATTAAAATCTACATTTTAAATTAATATAATCTCATAACCCTTTTATACAATAAAACTCAGCAGCAAAATCCAATTTTAATATATATACAGGACATGTCTATACTATATTGTACTGGGTTGCGGTCCTTTTGTTTTGCTTTTAATTTGTAGGTTGGGTATATACCAGTTTTTATTACTTCTGCTTATTTGTTTAGGGTTTGTTTAGGTGTTTTTTATAGTATGTAGTGGTTAAAATATAGTGTATAGGTATGCAATCAAGGGTGAGAATGTGGTATAATAATTAATATTACAAGGCTAATTGAAAATAATGACAATAATGAGCTTAAGAAAGAAGGGGTACTATATGGTACTGACAACACACCAATGAGATTGTGGGAAGAGATTTTTTATTTATTTTTATTGGATATTATCAAGGAGGGTACACTAGTAGAATCATGCTATTGGACGATTAGTTTTTAATATGATCTCTTATTTTGACATTTTAATCCATTTTATTCCAGTAGCATGATTGGTTATTGCTTTTATGTGTGTATAGTTGGCATATTAGTTGTTGTTGGGTAGCAATAGACATCACTGGGGGAAATATGGAGTGAAGATAGGGTAGCTGTTTTAAAAAGGGTTTTGATTGGTTACAAACTTTAAAGATTGATTGGATGGCAGTGGATGAGTGAAATGATCTTTGGGGTTATGATGAACTATATATATACTACAAACCCTATGCTCTTTCCCACCTTTCTATTTTATCCAATCATACCTTAACCTTCTTAACCTTATACGGTATATAGAACCTATCTGTGCTGTAGGGGGAGGAGTTAGTGGTCTATTTTCATCGAATACAGACGATTGTGATTGGCCACTGGCTGGATATTGCATAACAGGGGTAAGTGTACATTGCTAGTATATACTAGGCACTGGTCTGGTTGTCTATATATAGATATATTTACCTACACATACTATCCATCATACTTATGCCCATAACAATCTATGTTACTATTAACTTCACCATAGACCTTTAGATATATGCATATACTATACACCTTCACTTTACTATACATATATGTCTATTCTTATACATTACGTTAAACGTTTCTCTTTACGATGAAGTGGTAAGTATGTATGGTAGTTGGATGATGTGGCTTGATGTGTAAGTGTGTGAGTAACTTGTATAAGGAGAAGAAAGGAGAGGAGAGGGAAAGTATATATATATATAGTCAGGTTGTTTGAAATGATAAATACTACATGGTACATGGAACACCTGAATCATATAAGATAGAATTTGTATTGACTACGCTCTTATATGATATATCTATATGCAGTTAACCCTCTATGAACAAGCCCAACAAAATTTATTTGAAGACTGTCCTGTAATAATTGAGGATGTTGTGAAGGAGAAGGGTGGAGTGTTTAGCGGTATGGTACATTTCTTTCAGCTCTTTTCTCTTTCCTCTTTCTCATGTTATGTTATATTATACTGTATTGTGTTGTATTGTATTGTATTGTATTGTATTGTATTGTATTGTATTGTATTATATTATATTATATTAAAGTTGAAAACACAAACACATCTTTAATTCTTTTTATATGTTTTTTGATTTTTATTGGAATAAATTATGAGAAGCAAAGGACATCTATTATGTTTCACAATTAAACAAATGGGCTTATTGCATTTTTCCATTGTTTGTATTGTACCATTGCGTGTATTATAAATGGGGATGTAGGATACCATAATATATTTGAGAGACATATTTACTATTATGATTATTAGAGTAATTATTGAAACAGAAATAATTAAGTATATCTGTTTGTTCTCAACCTTAGTAATATTTTAATGCTGTGATTTTAGTGAATAATATTATTTAATACCACAGGGAGCACAGTAGACAGTGGCCATGTATCGATCGATCGGTGTGTTATTACTGGTCAAAATGATAACTCCACTTTGACTGCCATACAAAACCTTATACTTCTATACCGTACACGAAGAAATCGGTAGATTGGATTCACTATAGGTTGTTGATTTGGAAGAATAATAGCATTTGAATTTTGATCTTGATCTTAATCTAAATCCTAATCTTGATATTGATAGTGATCTTACTCTTAATCTTGACATTGATAGTGATCTTAATCTTAATCTTGATATTGGTAGTGATCGTAATCTTAATTTTGATATTAGTAGTGATCCTTCACTTAATATTGATATTAGTAGTGATCCTTATCTTAATCTTGATATTGATAATGATCTAAATCGTAATCTTAATTTACAGGGGTTTCCGAAAATAAATGAACCTTTTGAATATGAAAATAAATGAAACTTTTGAGTATGAAAATAATCAAAAACCAAAATAGAATAATAAAGAAGAAATTGAAAGAAATGTACTTTTTTTCTATCTTCATTAGAGGAATTGTATTTTTTACGTACACTTCTTATAAATTTTGAAGAAAAAAAATATTATTCCTGAAACGAAAAAAGAGAATAGTTGGACAATCCTTTAATTGTGTGATGTCTCCTTTGCTGTAAATCTTCATTTACTTGCCCGCATCCCACATTCTCCTATATAAATTGCAGAATGTTATAGTTGGGGTTGAATTGAAATCATTAAGGCTTCTTTGGATGTAAATTTTCATTGTTTCTCTTGTAATAGCAACGGGCCTATAGATATGAATTTTGCTTTTCAATAACCCGAGTACGTTTTCAATCCGGTTCGGTTCTGGTGAGTATCACGGAAAATTCAAGAACGTGATAGAATTGGCCATCAACAAATCTTCAACTTTATGACAATGATGAAACCTCACATTGTCCATCACTAGGACTGTATTTGCCATCATGCTCACTAGAACTGAACCCGATTAAAAACGTATTCGAGTTATCAAAAAGTAAGAGTCATACCCATAGGCCAGTTGCTAATACAAGGAAAACAAAGCAAAATTACGTCCGCAGAAGCTTTGATAATTTCAACTCAAGCCCAACTATAGCATTCTGCACTTTTTATAGAAAAATGTGGAAAAAAAGTGAATGAAGGTTTAAATGGGGCATTACACAAATAAAGATTTTTCCAACTATTCCTTCTTTTTTTTCTTGAATAACCTTTTTTTCTTCAAAAAATTATAAGAAATGTATGTAAGAATACAATTTCTCTAGTAAAAATAGCAAAAGTACAAATTTCTTCCAATTTCCTCTTTATCATTCTATTTATTTTTGGGATATTTTCATTTACTTTCGGGAACCCCTGTAAATATTAAAGCTAATCTTAATTTGGATCTTACCACTAATCTTAAAATGAATGAATTGAACTTATACATTGACTAGTGTGACATCTTGAGATATACAAAAGTGATTCCTATTTATATCTGACCAATCGGGCACTGTCAAGTATAACTGTATAACACTTAGTTTTAATAAATCAATAATAGGCTATGAATGTCTAATTAATTGATATTAATCAGATTATATGTAATCTTTACATGGTATGATATATTCAAAAAGTACAAAAAGGTATCTGGCTGTGACAAAAGTGTCCTCTTGTTGTGATGCAGTTATGCTAAATAAAGTTTATTTTCTATAATGTACTTTTCTACGCAGTTGTTGCTTCCATCCATAATGACTACTCATGATGAGCGGAGCTTCATTGGATAAATATATTGAATGTAATAAAATCTACCAATGGTGAGTCCTATACATCCAATCCATAACTATAAATAATAATATTTTTGATTGACTACGGGGAAACCAAGTTAAGCTACTCTTAATATTCTTTTTTAACACCTATTTTACACTGCATGAGCCTTGTTACTAATTTTATAGTAAAAATTTGAGGCATTTTATCACAAATATTTGTATTTGATATTAAATTAAAAGACCGAGGAAACTGGTTTAACAAGGAAAAATGCCTATTTATAGGCCAGGGTGGAATTTTGTGTCGATTTCAGTATGTGTAATTATAGTTTTCTCATCCATGTTCAGGGAGGCAGCCGACTACTGCAAACCGAATATTTAGGATATAAACTGTACAGCCTTTATTCAGTATCACTACAGAATGAAGAGTCCTCAATCTGTCACAGTCAAAACGTTGTTAGACTTTCTCGATATAGCAATTCATACATAGAATGCTTTGGAATACATCATTAATTAATTAGATAATCACAAATGTAGTTACTTTGCCTGTGTTGTATACGTAGGCATATTTGATGTTTTGTTCTTTTGGAACAAATTTAAATTGAGTTTCAGAGTATACTTGAAGAGAGAAAATACCACTGCGGGAGGAAGTCTGTTACCATTTAATAAAAATTGTCAATGACGAGGAAGAACTGCTGGTAAGCATCATGTTTTAAGCTATGTTAGGGTATCTTGATCCCTTGAAATCCTCTACTATTTCCTTTCTCCTATTATAATTGGCCGATGAAGGAAGGGAAATTTTTCTCAGTTGAGAAATGATTTACAATTTATTTACGTGGTATCATTAACTTCAACGCTGCCTATATTACTAACTTTTGGTCAAAAAATAGCACATAATTCCAGATTTTCTCGTTATTACAACCGGCTCTAAATTTTAATAATTGTAATGGTACAAATGGATATGTACGTAAATACTCGACTATATTTTAATATATATATATAAAAATAAAAATAATAGAATTAGATCAGAGGTTCGTAACTAGCACTTTATGCCGAGCTTATGCTGCGCTTTGTGCTGTGTGCTGATATAGAATTCCTAACTTTTTCTCATAAAATATCAACCAAATAACGAAGTGATAAATAAAGGGTAGTGAAGACAGGACGGAACATAGTAACCGCACTCTCTCTCACATACCTATTAATATATATACCCACATACATGGCCAAGTCTAACGACTCAACGGTTACACAACGCTAAATATGATTAACATCAACCTTTTACCATATCATCTTGACTTTTCTCACCTTGACCTCTCCTCTCCCCTTCACTTCATTCATCATGAGTATGCACAATAAAGGACTGTGCCCAATATTAGCCGTAAAATATCTTCAATGTCAAGACAAAGATAACTCAAGCACTACAGACCAATATAGTCTACCTCTTACTACCTTTGTACGATCGGAACATGGAAGCCTTCATGACCAAGACTATGCGGACAGCTACACCCCTGCTATTAAGTCACTTACAGACCTGAAAGATTATACGCCTTTAACCCCTTTTACTGCCAATGTTAATGATTATCATGTTTTGAGGGAAATGTGTAAAGGGGGATCTTCTACAATATATCTAGGTCTCCATATACCTTCCAAGAAGGAGGTAGGTTGTTACCAGTGATATTGCATTAATTCCGAGTGCTTTTCCTCTCGCCAATATCTCTATCTAGGATAGTTATAGTATAAAGTATCTTCACAAACATGCCCCATTATCTTACTTACCTATCTCACATAGTCCGTGTCTTCTGTGCATTTCCTAGGTATAGCAATTTCAATCAAGCAAAAGACGCAACAATATATTATCTTTAATACAGACATATATGTGCGAAGGTATATTAGAAATTATAATTTTATTTATATTAGTATTTATATTCATTCCTATTTATATTATCATTCATATTTTAATATATAAAATATTATTTGCTTACCCACAACTGCCACTACTATCGCAAAAGTACCCCATATATAAAAACCCAAGTATCCAAAAACCCAAGCAGAAATAAAAACATACACATATACATATACTCAAAAAAATATGCATACAAAATATAACTACATATACACAGAAATACAGAAACATGCTTCCTCTCTCTCTCTATGTTCTCCTTACCCTCTCCCTCTGTCCCTAGGTAATTATTAAGATACAGAGTAAACGTACAAGGCCTCGTAGTGCAGTGACCAATGAAGTGTTAATATGCGCCCAGTTATCCCATCCTTCCCTGATGACATTACTAGCGACAATGGAATTACCTGATAAATATGTCATGGTAGATGCACATGTTATCACATTAAGATGTTGGGAGGCGTAGTTATGTTATAAAGAATATTTTTATTTATTTATTTATTTATTTTTATTTTTTGCCCTTGCTTCTTTCACCTTTCTTTTCCCAGTTTATAAGTGATGTGTTATATGTATTATATATACGATGCCCACCAAGCGACAAAGAGTATATATATACAATCCCTATAATCTAGATTAAAAACATTTCCATCTTCCTCCAGCTTACCTTGCCCTGTTCAATTAGTATTATATAACAAAAATAGAAGTCCACGGAGTATATACAAATGAAAGCATTATAATACACTCATATATATATATATGAATGAATGACAAGCTAGATATGAAGAGAGTTGATAGCGATGAAAAGTGTTGGCATTGTTGCAACCATATATATAATAATATAGTTACTAAGCGAATAAATGATAGAAATATATACCACTGCTATCTTCCAAGCTCTAATACATCTACATATTGCAGGTATGTGAACACATAGGCAATCAAGACCTTCTGGAGCTGATTAGAGGAGGATTCCATTTCTCCAAGACTACAGCATTACTCTATATGTACCAGTTGGCATCTGGATTACATTACTTGCACGCTAAGAATATTGTACATAGAGATATTAAACCGGATAACTGTGTATTAGGTATGCATGTATGTATGTATGTTAATCTTGTATTCCTAATCCCATTCCTTTCAATACAATGAAGCCCACCTTAGCCATTCTCAAATCCATTATTACTAGTGACCTTTTCATAATAATTGCATTCTTATCCACTCTATCCTCCTCACAGACAGAGCTGCCAATACTATGAAACTGATAGACTTTGGAACATCCCAATGTTTAGATCTAGGAGAGCCACAAGGATTGGTTGGGTCCATTCCATACATGGCGCCAGTATGTATTTATTAAGTATTTCCTGTGTAGTTACATTGTCTCTCTTTACCTTATTATGTGTTTAATGATCCATAGTATGGATAATTACTACACATTTCATTTGAACTGGGTATATTTTTCTAATAATTTACTATCATGCATAATCCATGTGTTACAATATGTCGTATTATATTCCAGTTGATACATCTACATCCCTATGACTTGCAAACGATACCCTCTCCGCTATGTCACCCTCTAACCTTTTTTACCTTTTATCCTTATTACCAGGAACTAGTAAAGGATCTATCAGATCAACACATCATTCACAAACCTAGCCTCTCAGATATAGACTGGAAGGCTGTGGATATATGGGCTCTAAGCCTAGTCTGCCTATTACTATGTACAGGGAGGATCCCTTGGAGCCGTGCCTGTGCCACCACCAATCGAGAGTATTCTAGGTTTTTGTCCCAAGGACCTATACAACCTATATGGATGGGTACACCTCCGGATCTGTTGCCTTTATTTGTGGCTATGTTACACGTAGATCCTTTCTGCAGGCCTGGTATAGGGCTGGTTAAAAATACATTACAGAAATATGTAGTATAGTATAGAGTATGAGTGTGTGTTTTTTATTTCCTGGTCATCATTTTTACGTTCTTTTTCCATTGAACGAAGTACTATTATATATTCTGTGCTATCTTGGGCTGGAGATAACGTAGAAAGAAACCAGATAGTTATATAGATTAATCCTGTATTATTGTTGGTTACCCGTTGCATTTGAGGCCAGCTAATATGTGGTAGTCATTAGTAGATATTTTTAAAAAAAATTAGTTTATTCTTCTCTCTCGCGCTGTATTTTTATTTTGTGAAGCATTGTATCAGCAATTATCCGAAGAGTGAAGAGATTGAAATTGTTGACAAGTTTTCGTGCTATAATTATTCTACCAAGTTTCCCTTTTTGTTTTTTTAGCGGAACCTCTACATCATTAAAAATTGAACTGTATATTATTATCCAATGAAATTATTTACATAACATTTCAATAAGAAACAAGATAGGTGGCTTTTTTATTAAAAACTTATAAATCATTAAAAACAAGAATGTATTTGTCATTGAAAGATATACATGGAAATATGCTGTTATCTTATTCTTACCATCAAGAACTTTACTAAATAATGAAAGTAACAACTGACAAAATAAAGCAATACACTACTACTTATTTATCAGTATTTCCTTTTCAGAGAAGATTTTTCAATAAATCAAAAAACAACATTCAAAGGAAAGTTATACACCATTTGACAATTTTCTTTTATAATTTATGCAGAAGCATATATAAAACAATAACAGATAATAAAATAGCACTTTCATCATGTCATTGACGTCCTGTTGTTGTTTGATAATGGGAGAAAGCATAGTAGATATCTTTAACATTGACGTAGTAAGTTTTCAGTTAATTAAATATATACTCTATCTACTCAAATATTATAATGTTATGTTAATTAAAATTTGATATTTGAGATCAAAACGTAACTACAGGAGTTCCCAAACATAAATGGACAGATCCCAAGAATAAATGGACTTTTAAGGAAAAAATTGAATGAAGATGAAATTAAAAGAAAATTTACTTTTTGTTTTGTCTATTTTCACTAGAGAAATTCTATTTTCTACATACATTTCTTACAATTTTTTGAAGAAAAAATGGTTATTAAAAGAAAAAAAAAGAATAGTTGGAAAATCCTCTAATTGTTTAATGTCTCATTGACTGTCAACCTTCATTTACTTTCATTTACTTTTACCTATCCCACATTCTCCTATATAAATTGCAGAATGTTATAGTTGGCTTTGAGTTAAAATTATCAAGGCTCCTTTATATTTAATTTTTTACTGTTTCCCTTCTGTTAGCAACTGACTTATAGGAATGAATTTTACTTTTTAATAACCCGAATACGTTTTCAATTGAGTTCAGTTGCAGTGAGTATAATGACAAGTACGAAAATGTTTTAGAGTTGGCCATCAACAAATATTTAACCTCGCGACAATGATGAAACCTCATATTGTCCATCACTCGGACTGTATTCAGATTTATGAAATTTTTCTCAATTGCCTCATACAAGAATGCTAGAAAGCGTCCTGCATTAAATAAACCATCGATCATCTTATTATGAACTAGGCCAGAGGAAGAAAGAAGACTGGAAATAAATATATTTTGTACTTTTGATAAATTAAGAAATACTCTCTAGTTGCCTCGCCATTAAGTGCTAAGTAGGTGCATGGGCAAGACATTGTGGAGCATTATTATCATTTTTGAAAGTGGTGGCAACATGCAAAAGTCTTAGCCATTGCTTTCATGCAGTAATATGTCCAATAATGTAAAAATTAGTCCTGGATGGCAAAAGAAATCAAATGTCACTGATGCTTATGGTGTGAGACCCTGCTTGGTTCAGAAAGACTCTGTGGAGTAGTTTATAACTTTCCATTGGCGGTTTCAAGCTCTTGGGTGCCTTGGTGCATTTGGATACTGCACAGATTTTTTTGTACCCAGGTTACATTGCATGGTCTTTCCAGCCTTGAAATTTGTGCCTTCTAGTGCATCATAGATGAACTTAGTCTTCATGCGCATAAACCTGTGATGCATCTGGTCCATGCATATTTTTGTGGTAAATGTGGAAATTTGAAAGTTGCTATGCTGGTCCATCTCACTTTTCTTTCATGTTCTTGCATTTAGTTAGTGTTATATGCCATCCAGATATCTAATCATTGATTTCTTCTCATTATTGAGGGCTGAAAAGGTCGACTGCTGGGTGTCATAATTATATTTACATCCATTCTAATGTAGTATCCTTTGGGAAATTATATTGACTCTACAGGCTAGAACATCAAGAGCGTTCTTAATTTCAACCGTAACACACATATTTGGAAGTTAAGAGAGTCGAGTCCCCGTCCCTCTTTCTTCAAATCTAGACTGCTTATTTTCACTCCACGATACACGTTAAGAATCCTTTTTAATACATGTGAAGTATTCCAGGTCATGGGATATGGTATCACTGGATCCCTTGTCAAAAAATAGTCCTTGTGTGTCTATCGTTAACATTGGTGACTAAACAGGCAATTTCACATGTAGAAATTACCCAGACCAATGAAACTCCGAGTCCTTTCAATCAGTCGACATTGCTTCTCTATTGGTCTTTCTGCTGGTCTTTTCTTGCATTTATATCAGTCTTGGCAGGTAACCATATAAATATTCTAATACATACCAATATTGAAGTGTATTATAAATATATTTATGGAATTAGCCTAATATTTGGTCATGGGACGTCTGCCGTTCCCTGGTTTAATTTTGATTGATCATTTTGCGATTGCCATTTAATACCAATCAATAGATTGCACCAACTATTTTTTTCGGACTACATATGTCATGATGAATTCAAATAATACTAAACGACTACGATTATATATATATAAATATAAATTAAATAACTATTCCTATTTTAACACAATTTAACTCACGGTTTATTTGTTTATTTGTAGGTGCGTACTGACATGATAGTTTTCTTCGCTTACCTGACAGGTAAATATAAAAATAAGCATTCAAATCAATTCTTTCTAGTACGTACAAACTCTCTCATAGGTAGATCTAAATGGAACCACCCTTTGATCGAATTGCATATCATATTACGTAGTAACTAATCATCTCAACTTTATACCCAACATTAGCTTTTATAATATTTGTACATATATATATATATATTTAAATATTGATAGACACTAATTTAAAATGTAAAAGTGGTTCAACACTGTTACATACTACAATTAATTTCTAAATCAGAACTGAAAAGCGAATTCCTGATATATTCAATATTATAAATATCATAATAAGAAGTCATACTTCGATCATAGCCGTGATTTGTTTTATTTAAAACCAGTCGACAATTGAGTACGTGCAAATATTCTGGTTCCTATTGGACAATTGTATAGTCGCCAAATATATGCTTTCCTATTGGTTAAAATATGATTCTGATGAGTTATTTTAACTGAAAGTCGCAGGCCTGCAATTAGAAACTCAAACGACCTTGACATTGGTAGTTTTTATTTCATTTTTTTTTAACGGACTTGTTAAACTTTAATTATATTTATCCTGTTAAAATAAAGAAAGAAACATTAAGCATCGACTTAATCATATGAATCATTAAAATTAAACTGCTGACTGACAACCTATATAATCGCCGAGTTTGGCAGTTGACATAAGTTATTGGTCTATAATACAAAAGAGATTAGATTGCATCTAGCATCTTTATGAGCAATTTGCCCAATTATAGTCAAGGACATCTGATTAGATAACGTTTTAGGGAATGAACATCAACGGCATACCACAAAAGAAACATTAGCGAGTTTGACCATGGATATCCTCAGATGCACAGTTGTAACGGCGTTATTTCCCATGGAATGATAAATATTTTAAATATAGAATATGCAATGTAATACTTACGCTAATGAGAGTTGCAGCGCAATATTTTAATTACCCCCTCCCCCTTCTGCCTTTCATGAATAGCAACAGTGATTTATCTATAATTTATTTCAATTTTTTTTTTGTAAATAAACACGAATGTGACAACTAAAGGTGAATGGGATACATATTCGGAGTTATTTAACATTACAGCATTTAATTTTTTCCTTTGCGTTACATATTAATCGACTTTCAAGTGCTAACAAATGAAAACAGAAAATTCCGCTTTTTGAATAATTTATAATTAATAGACAGTACATAAAAGGCTATACTCTTATTTATAATACATATTCAGATTTAATTGGGGAAAGTATTGGACCTCCCGAAATGTGAGATAGGTGATTGCTTGCAATTAATGGGTTTAGTCACATAATTGTGTTATTTTTTATTCTTTTTTATTTATTTTTTTCTAAACAGATTTATTGCTGATGTAGGCAAGTCCATTGAAGGAATATTACTGGCAGATCTACCAGGGGAATATATAAATAGTGTTCCTTAATTGCGGAAACTACGGAGGTAAATAAACGGCAAGGATAGATGGATATATAGCAATAGTTGAAAAACTGATGATCAAATGGCAGTCCGTAATTTGAAAACGAAAAGTCAAAAAGCCGAAGTACAGCACATGTGATATAGCACAATTTCTAGTCGTATAATGCACCACCATTGCCCAATATTCCTAATATACTTAATTCTTCTACTAGAACCATGTATATGCTATTGCCTGTCACTCGTGATTCTCATAGCAACGGAACTTTCCAGCTCGTACCGGAAGATTCTTCGAGTTCCAGCGGCTATATACCAATCAATTTATTTAAATATTTAGCTTCTCATTCTATCAAGAAAAAACCAATCACAAAAATGAATGTTAAAGTATGCGTTATATTGATTGGTGTATGACATCAGACGATGCGCTGATCCTAAACTAAAATGATGTAACGGGAGCGATTGGCTAAACTAATAGTATCAGGAGTATGGAAACTTACCCTATAACTTAAAGATGTTATGGATATTATATGTATTACTCTTAATAAAATGCACTCTTTAATAAATAATATTAAATAGAGTGATTTTTGTATCATTTTTAATTTTTTTATAATTTTTTTAATTTTTTATTAGGGTTAGGTATTTGACAAGGTTTATAACTTCAGATACTTTACTTTGGTAAATATCATGCATACAAGCATTTAGTAAACTTTGAAATGTCATATAGAATCCCCCTAGAATACCCGTGCGTGAAAATATAGAGAAGATACTCAATATTCCAATATTACGTTTCAAACTGCCCAAATAGCTCTAGGCCTTCATAACACAATATTATTATTAAAATAAATAAACACTGAATGAAAATATATAAAACACAACATTAATATATTAAATTATAAATTTAATTGCTTAATTAGGTATAATTATTGTACATGAATATGAAAGTATATATATAAATAAAGCAAAGTAGATGGGGGCGACCTACCTACAAATGCATTGTTTCCCCATCTTTCAGGAATTTAGGCGCACTCAATGATCTACAGTATATTAAGTATATATTATTATCTAATACATATCACATATGTAGATATACTTGTATTGGTGTATTAGTATTTCTTTCATTCGTGACAAACCTACACCATGAATATGTTTTCCCTTAAGGACCTGAACAATGTTGACCCCAAGACTGTCGCTTTGATGGGAACTCTGGCTATCTTACCCATCTTACATTATGCTTTAAGAAAGGTTGGCGCTATGTTACTTATGTTTTATCTATCATGGATGAAGTAGACAGTAATCCATCTCTTCATTTAATGTTTATTGATGCTTATTACATTTGGAAGGAGAGATATAGCTGCAGGGTACAGTGAAGTGTTATTGGTAAAAAATTGGTGATTATAAGTAGTGTTTACAGAGATCTTACATAGAACTTGTATAGATCTGATACTTTTGTTTATCTTGCACGTTTTTCATACTTACAAGATCAATATTGTTACTGCATATCGGAATGGGGTTTATTAATGGTAGCTTATTTGGTCTACGTATTTCTCTTTAAGTTGGCACCATTTATGCATTTAATTTATCCATTTGAACACCTGTTTTTCATATGTTCATATTACACACTGCACACATCTTTGTACACAAAGTACATTTTCATTATGTTATTGCTTTGTGTATTATATTGAAAAAAAAGGGACATAACTCTTTATCATTATGTAGGAAGGTTTGTTATTTGGAGAGAAAACAAGGTTTAACTCTCTCTCTTTGCAAACACACCTACAGCCTAGCAAGAAGGAATTGGGCCCACGTCCTGAAGGTTCTGAGATCATTATTGTTGGTGGTGGTGTGCTCGGAGCTACCTTGGCTACCGTGTTGGCTAGAGATGGCCGCAAGGTCACCATGATTGAGAGAGATTTCTCTGTCCCTGACCGTATTGTGGGTGAGCTGTTGCAGCCTGGAGGTCTTGATACCCTCAAAGAGCTAGGGATGGGAGGTATGTTATATGTATATGTGTATGTGCATGGATGTGTTGTTGTATCTTGTTATGCACTGGTAGTGTTGTATGTTAATCTGCGTGTTTTGTACAGAGTTGAGTTTATGTGGTTTGGGTTTAGAATTATATTCATTGGTTTGTAATGTATGTGTGTATGTCTGTAATATATTATATTGGGTTGATACCATGTTGTGTTCAAAAATGTATAAATCCAAATATAAACACTTAACATACCTTGGTTTAACTATATTGCCATTCAATACACGTCATAGCTACAGTAGTCTTTGCTGATTGGCCAAAGACCGCAATAGTAAATTAGCTTATTGTCATTTCTAACCTATCATAAAGGAAGGATTCTTTCATACATATTCACATGAAAATTTATAAATATTCTTAAGACAAGAATGATCTAGGGCATCATCTGTTCTCTTAGTCTGACATACTTCTTTACCAAGATATTTATTTTATACAACCAATTATAACGTCTTTTTAATATATATTTTTAAAATCTTTAGACCTTGTAAAGCAACCATCTAGGCTATATATATATTGTATTGTATTGTATTGTATTGTAGTTTATACTTTTTTGACTATACCTTTTGACCTTTCTGTTTGGTCTGGTTTACAGAGACTATTACCGGTATTGATGAGATGATGAAGGACGGCTACGTGATGTACTATGGCGACAGACAGGTGCACCTCATGTATCCCAAGGATGAGAAGACTGGTCAGCAACACCAGGGCGTGGCATTCCACCATGGTCCTTTTGTCAACAACCTTCGCAACGTCTGCAAGAAGGAGAGCAATGTCACATGTATTGAGGGTAGGTGCTATGTTTTATCATACTATATTATACTTATATGCCCGTTTTTTGCGTTTGGAGTTTTTCCTCATGATACAATACTATAGTATACTAGATTAATTTGTAGGGTTATTTATTGGTTCATTGCTCTCATAGTTCATTGTGGTATTTCTGTTATTATGATTATCATTCTTCTTTTATATCTTCCCAACCCTCTTTCTAATAGTAGCAGGAAAAAAAAGCAATAATTACATACAGGATTGTGTCCTCATAACTCATTTGTAACATTATTAGTCAAGTATGTTCTTCATTGAAGATTGATTGGTTAATAATAAATGACGTCAAATGTACGTTATCATTACCATCTATGCTTTTATTTTTAAATACAGATTCACATTAATTACAGGATTTTTATTGCATTCAAATCACATCAATCAATACAGTTGATTTTTTTCTTGAACAGAGATAGTCTGTAATTAATCTATAATATCTGTGAATATTAAAATATAAAATACATTATATATGTTTATTACTCTGTTTATAGTTATGTATATATAGTATAATAACTTAATGTTTTATTTATATTAATTTAAAATACCTATATTTTATATTTAAAAGACATTTATAATTTTTGTATGGAAATTAGCTGTAAAGTAGTACTAAACCAACCATTTAAAGTGTAATTTCTATTCACAACAGATCAATCAGAAATGCACATATATTGCTATTGGTTCTCCTATACAAAACAAACCAGTTAGAACGTTTTACATACATACACCTATTGGTGTTTCTACCATTATGTATTGATATTAAGGTCCCACAATAATAATAAAAGTACTGTTTTCAAAGTGTAAACACAGATTAATTTTCATTTTCATGAAATTTTCATGAAATGTATGAACAGCCTAGCCAGCCATATACTTTAAATTTAGAATAAATATGTTAAATATGTGCATTTTAAAAGAAAGCTGGAAACATTCTCAATTTTTGTATATATATCCACAGCTTCAAGGCAATATAACACAATGTATATTACCCCAACCTCCAATACTTTTCTTGCCTTTAATTAAATATTAATTAAGTATTAATTAAGTATTTAGTATTTCTTTGTTTTATATACATACAGCGGAGTGTAGAGATAAGGATGTATGTGTACACCGTACATCATACAACAATATATATATATACTCTACTATACTATACTATACTATATATACCCATTATTTTCATTTGTCCTTCAGCACCACTTAACCTATGCTTCCACCCCCGTACATACACAGGCACTGTAACACAACTGATCTACAACAGCACTGGAGATCAGGTGACTGGAGTGACCTACAAAACCAAGGGAGGCGAGGTCGTACAGCTCGAGGCGCCTCTTACTGTGGTCGCTGATGGTTGTTTCTCTAAGTTCAGAAAGGAACTGTGCAGGAATTCTGCCGAAGTCCCTTCACGTTTCTACGGGTACGTGTTTATTGTGGACAGATGCAGACAATACTATAATGTTATAATATTTCTATAGTATAATATTATAATAGTACAGTAAGATAATAGTATAATGGTATGGTAGTATGGTAGTATAATAGTATAATAATACAATAGTATAATATTATAATAGTACATTAGCACAATGGAATAATGTTATAATAGTATATAGTATGGTAGTATGATAGTATAATGGTATAGGAGTATAATAGTCAGTAGTAGAATATATATATATATATAT
>NAOQ01000261.1:41259-54752 GCA_002751075.1 Ichthyophonus hoferi
AATTTTGATTGTGAAACTTATCATTGGGATCGAAAACCCCTATAATACTATCATATAAACATAAACTACATCTGCTGTAACAAAAATATCTTTTCTAATAGAAATGATGTTTACAGGTCCAGCGTAAATCCAACTATTCATTCTCAGTTAACGTTATGGCAAATGCACTCTACCTCCTGTTTTCAGCCAGTGATGGTATGTCTATGTATGGTTATGTTTATGTTGTACACATAATGGCATGATATTTTTTTTACAAAAGAAATGGTCTGAATACAAATACAGACCCTTGCTTGCCACATAATAGACAGAATGTTATTGATTGTTTATAAATAAACCTATGCAAACATTAGCAGTTCACAGTTAAGGCCACATTTTTTTATGAAAATATCATGACAAATAATAACTACTACTATTATTTCAATTACTATGAAATCGCCCTAACTCTCCCTTTCTCCCCTCAGATCGCCTAGCAGTCCTTCGTGACGGTTGCTTCAAGTACTTTGAGCTGGGTGGAGACTGTGTTGATGGACCTATCTCTCTTCTATCTGCCCTACACTTAAAGGTAACTAAACCTATATCTTCATGCCATTGAGCCCCAAAATATACTTACAATTTCTCGGGTTCACTATCATGAATGTACACTACTATACTATCACCCTAACAAACCCCTTCCCCTTCCCCCTCAGCCTCTGCGGCTTATGAATCACTTCTTCTCTGTAGCGGCCTATGGCTCTTATGCTATGATCAAAGAGAACGGTATAATGAGACTACCCGGCAGTCTTCTTTACTCAATGGCGGTTATGAAAAGTGCATGCGGCGTCATCTTTCCACTCATGTGGCAGGAGGCAAAACATATGTACATTTCTTAGACAAAGCCACAAAGAAATCACATCACACCTTGTAAACAACTTATAAATATACATATTTAGGTTTTGATTCTTATCCTTTGAATTATGAAGCCCATCACACAGTTTACTTGTTTTTGATTTCACCGCCTATTTTATCTTTAAAACAAACTGGCCAATAGAAGTCTGAATATATTTTAACAAGCCATGACATCTATCTATGCACGGCTGACATCAAGCTAGCTGATATATCTGGCCTGGTATTTCATGATTGGCATATAGGCTATAAAAAAATGGTCTTTGTTTTACAAAATACTGGCCTTGTTGATAAAAGATAGCATATAGCATATAGTATGTGTCTTATCACTAGAAGTCATGCCTACTGGTCCTTTGATTTTAACCCATGATCCTGATTGGCAAGTAAAGACTGATTGTGAACCGAGTGTTTTCTGAAGCCCCACCCTCCTACCTTTTCTTGATATTAAGTTGTTGTCATTTTAGTAATTAGTTGATGGTTTATTGCAATCATGTTAGGTTTGGAATATATTTTGTTGATAGTGGGGTATTAGATTAAGATATATATATATATAATGTAAGAATTGGAAAATAACAGGTTTATATTTTGAAGTGAGTGCTTACATATTTAGATCTGAAGGTATTTGAGTAACTACTATTCATTAGTATTTAACTTAAGATACAGGGATTTCCAGTAAGATGTCGGTTCTAAATTTATGTCGGACTTGATTAAAGCTCAAAGCCAAGCTTCTTGGCATATGTTTTTTTTTAGCAAAGTATTTGAATTGGTTGAGACAACCATATAAAAAAGGATTAGGTATAAAGTAATTGGTTAATAGCAGCTTTCTATCTCTGATTAGTTAAATCCATCATCTTAGCTATGCTCTGTGACCAATATATTTGTCTGAAGGTTCCAGACTGAATCAGACACTATTGATGTAATTAAATTTTGACATTTATTTGCTACTAAAATTTTCATAAAAACTTAAAAGTACAAATACATATGAGTAAGACCTCCTAGGTTCTTACAATGACACAAGGGCTGTAAGACTGGTCATGCATTTCATTAGGCAAGCAATAATCCAACATGCAATAGGCATCCCAGTATTTGACTATAAAAACTATCAGTGTTCAACTGTGATCTCCAAAAAACTTTAAACTCATCATCCTCCTCAGCTCCACTTCAGTTCCACATTCTGACCTGTTACAAGATCGTTAACTCCGAATGAACTGTAGTTATAATTGATTTTTTTAGATACATAGTTTGCATATAGTGAATTAGCTAATGAGCCATATAAGGAAACACCAATATAACCTTATCGAGATAGACGTTTCTAGTGGGTCTCTGTGACTTTTCCAAAGTTGTATTGGTCAATACGAATATTCATGATTGGCTCCATTTAAGTGTTAATGAACCTAGCTATATTGGTGTTAACCAAAAGGTAGCACTAGCGGTAAAGCAAAGTATAAAGCAAAGTATAAAACAACGCAAAAAACAATCATGAAAGCCTGGCCGCTCATACATATTTGGCCCCCGGCACACCCGGGTATGCGCAACAACCTCGTATGCCTGTATACATGTAGTACACTACCGGTATAGGCAAATACGAATACATTTGTGACACAAAACTTAGCATTCATTTAATAAATTGCTAAATACTATTACAATACATATATATATATATATATATATATATACGGTTGTCCGAGGTCTTCTCATCTATTTCAGTAAGATCCTCAGAACTCATAGATGTTTCAGATTCTGAGTCTATATTCGTAGATTCCTCTTCGCTTGACAAAGATGAGGTTTTGCTGGGTAGGTAGGGCGAGGTCTGGTAGAGGATAGATTTACTAGTGGGGACTGCCCTGGATATTGTTGGTTGATCCGAGTCTGTTGAATCTGATGAGATTACTCTAGTCTTCTTCACCGTTCTTGTTGACCAAAGGATGATATACGGTATCAAAGGAATTGTGCATTTGGTGTTACGTTTGAGTGTCATTTTATTCCTAGACCTAATATACGTTCATAACACTAAGGCATAAATAAGTTTATCTTTATTTTCGGTCCTTAGTTATGGACTGAGTTGGCGTCTTATAGTTTTCCGCCATCGTACTAACCAGTCAGCATACTTAAAAGGCATATTAATAAATTATTAAAGATATTGATAAAATTGGAATGGCACCTATGCTGTTAACAGCTAACTTTGGCGCTAATGCAATCTACTGCTTAGTGTATATCATATATCACGTCTAGTAATAGAACGACACATAAACGTAGTATTAAACGAACACTTCCTTTAACACTTCGCACCATTCGTCGGTCAACAAGAACGGGAAAGAAGACTGAAGTCATCATCTCATCAGATTCAAAAGATTCGGATCAATAAACAATGTTCAAGGCAGTCCCCACTAGGAATATTTATCCTTTACCAGACCTAGCCCTACCTACACAGCAAACTGCATCATTGTCAAGCAAAGAAGAATTTACGACTACAAACTCAGGGTCTGAGACATCTACGAGTTTTGATGATCTTACTGAAATAGACGAGAAGACCTCTGACAATAGTCTTATTATACAACACTCCATTAGCAACCCTGAAGCCTGCAGTCAAGTTCCTAGAATTACCTCAGTTTGCTATACGACCTAACAACTAAACTATTCTATACTGAAAAAACATTTTCAATAGCCTTCAAAAAAAGGGGAATAAGGAGGAAAATAAAACAGGATTATATTTAAGGACTGAATAACACCCTGAAGGCCCGAATAATGATGAATCCTCGCATTGTCCAGGATTAAAACAGATTTAGTGACTTCTTTTTCATTACATATCCTTTTAAAATGCACCGAAGAAGCTTTGAAATTTTCCCCATTAACTGCTTTATTATGAATTTTGTGGTAGAAGATACCATATTTATTTACAGTCGTAAAGATCAAAATATTTCTACTTCGTGGAGCAGCAACTGAAATATACGGAAAAGTTCCAATGCGGGACCTTCTTTTTCTCGGTCGGGTGGAGACTGAAAATCCAAATTTGCTGCAGAATATAGAAGTTTTTATTCTCAGTATTCTGCTCCAGCTCCCTGAACAGAATAGCGCGTTCAAAACCTTTTGCGATTGTAGCTTCATCATTTCTACGCTCCAGTACAGGTACTAAGTTTTTTACTATGTAATGAAAACCCAATAAGATCCTTTCCATGGCGGAATTTGAGACACTTCTTAAAAAATTCTCTAAGACCGTCGTTGCAAGATCAGAAATTCTTAAGAGGCAATTATTGTTGACTGAATTAAGTAGTTCTATTTTCTGATCAGATGAGAGTTTCTATCTTTTATCTCCGCCCCTAGGCCACACAGCAGTTGCGTTCAATTCATTGAATCTTTTTACAATTTTATAAACCGTTTGGTAGTTCAATACTAAGACCTTCACGATATCCTTAACAGATATGCCTTCAAGAGTTTAATTCTCTATTTTCCTTCTATCATTTTTGTTTACTTGACAATATCTTCTGACGTTCTGACGCTCGTCATGATGTCCTTTATATATACATATAAGCTTTGAAAACCTCTTTTAAAAAAACATTTCTCTTAATTTATACTCAACCTAGATGTTATCTAACATATTATCAAACTAGTTTTTTATCAACATAACATGTCAGCATCACTTGTCCAGTAAAAGGATGTTATATATGTTGCACCAATCATATATGTATGTATATAAATATTTTTTAAGTTTTCATCTTCATTTTAAAGGAATTATAATCTCTTGAAAACTATTTTAACATATCACGGGTAAGGAAAAGAAAAATTGAACTAATAGTTTTGACTACAATAAAAGTCGTATTATTTTTTTTTAATTTATTTGTTCTCTCTTTGATCGCGAAGGTTGTAATTTTAATTGCAAAACTTATCATTTTAATTGAAAACCTCTATATTATATATGTATACATGGTCAATTAAATAATTACCTTAGAGTTAGTGTCACCACAGGATGTGTGCAAATATATTGAATAATAATGAGTAAAGATTAAAAACAAGCCAATTAAAATAAAATAGAGATTGAAAGAGATATTATGAGAGAGTTTATTTGTTTAATAGTAAACCAATAATTAGTATGGTGTGAGATAAACTAATAGTTCAAAAGCAATGCATGCTAGTACCAACTGTACAACTGTTGTACATTAGATCTTGATGTATATGTAAATACCAAGACCAAAAAGTGCAACTTAAGTAGTAAAACTATTTCTGATTGCTCTCACTCCACTGACCTAAAGAATATTGCCTAGCAATTGACTTACATCTCGTTTTATTATCACTAGACTGTAAGGGAACAATAATGCTTGCTGTAATAGTTGTTTCATTGCATAAAAACATAGTACTTTCTAGGCTGCTACAAATGAACAATAGATACTACATTGGTGTTTCCCCTCAGATACCTACTTTTAAATATACTACTGTTGTACATTTCTTCCTATACACCAAGCATTAATCTGCCATGTACTGAACCTAATCATAGCACGCTATACTTTACCATATCAACCTATATCATTATATGGTCTCGTATCGTATCAAACCATACCCCACCATATTATATTATACTATCCTATGGCATATCATATTATACCATCTACCATTCAGCCCCTAATACGAACATACACATTTCATTACCATATAAACACTATAAAATCTCCCACTTGAACCAGAAAGTGCCTTAGAATAAACATAAAGAAGCACAATCCCATGCAATACATATTAAAGGTTGCACCAGTGTACCCATTTGCCATGGTCCGGCCATGGTTGGTTGAGATTTATATGTATATACAGAGATACAGCCGCATGGGCCGCTACTTTCTAAACTTTCATCTATTGTATTGTATTATATTGTCATGTAGTGTTGTATTCCACTGTTACAGTATTCACTATGACAATGCAAACCTAGTTATACAGAGTGCTTCAATAAGCATGTTAATATATATATAAATCTATGCTCAGTGTTAATATGAAACATTGTTCACTTGTGAAACATATAGGAAAGTTACAAAAATACAAAGTTGTAGTAAGTGGCCATATATGCAATACTGCATATATACATTCATATACTAAAAAAAAGAAAAGAGATAAACTCAACAAAGATACATCATAAAATCAATGTTGTTGTATACCTAATACCATAACAATAACATCATTTTAGTCATTCAATAGAGTACATACTTAAACAACAATATCATAAACTGTTATACATTAAGAGGTATGCTTAATCACAACAAACCATTACACCATAACCTACAATTAATGATTAATGTAGCTACTCCCATGATATCATAATGACATCATGCCCATTCCTTTCCTATCCAACATACGCAAGAACTGCACATACGTCATCCACTTTCCCACCACGAAAACTATAGCCATATGACCTAGCATTAGCTGCAAAAGGCGACATTCTATCCCCATTGTTTGCCAGTTCAACCGCTTTGGTCACTAATGTTGCCGCAGCTTCTTTAGCTTTAAAATCTCCTTCTTTGTTGCAAAATGGTTTCAACTCAGCTTCAATCTGGGAGTCAAACAAATTATCAAACAAACCATCTGTTCCTAAGACTACTATATCCCCTTTCTGTAATTGTAGCTCAAAGCAATCAGCGTCAGAGGGCTTATCTACTATAGAACCTCCTCCCTGCATGCTTTTAGGCACCACAGCCAATTGGTAAGGGGCATTAAAATAGTGTTGCTGATCAGGACTATGCCACACTACTTTGCCTGCTCTCAGTATCACCAGACCTGAGTCACCAAGGTTAGCACACTCTAGAACCCCCGAGGCCTTATCAATAGCCGCAATACAGGCCGTACTGCTTCCTGCTTCTACCTTCCCGTCTTGCAGCAGGGTGGTATAGGCCTTATCTAAAATATCACTGGGGTGCTTACGTGAATCTTGCTTGGCAACTATCCCTGCATTGTCCATAAGGGTCCATGCAAAGATAGCAGGATCCACTCCTACCTCTGCCCACCCACCCACTCCATCCGCCACTCCTAACACTAGACGGTTCTCTCCCTCATAAACAAAGTAGGCATCCTCCCCACACGCCCGCCCATCTATCCCGCAGGAAAAGTTGGATTGCTGTGTTGTGTTGGTATTCTGTATAAGTACTGTATCATTTCCATTTTCTATTTTGAAGTGCTCTTTTGGCTTTCCTTTGCCAAAGAATGCGCTGACAAGGTTGAAGGGGGCGGAAGGTCTGGCCTGTATGGGGAGAGGGTGATTAGATAGATGAAGACTTCATATAGGTAGGGTAGAATGTTGGATACTGTACAGCTAAGTACTTTATAATATGTATGTATGAGTACAAGTTGTATACTGTGTGTCCTATTTAGTGGTTAATATATAACCACACTAGGATGGATGCAGACCTATATCCACTTTAAATGTCAAAATAACCCTGTATCAGTGTGTATATTACATATATGAGACAATAAAGAGCTTGGGATGTAGAAAGAGATGAAGAAAAAGTTCCTTTGATGGTTTTTCTTTTTCCGTCTCCAAGTCATCGTATAGAAGATACACTCAATAAGTACCCATGCATAAATATTCAAAGAGAAAAATAAATAGAAAATAGAATAATTAAATATGGTACAATAATAATAATCATGCTTTAAACAAGAAAATACAAAATAAAACACACCGATACCTTTACCTTTATATCCTGCTTCTCGGCGGTTTTGTGTGAGATTACAGAGAAGGCGGTTCTAGATGTCGAAAAGGACGCCTTTTGGGTGGCTGTATGTGTCTTTAATCCACCCAGTACGGTAGATAACCCTTTCCAAGAGGACAAACGACTCATTTCTATATAACCCAGGCCAGCCCGAGTAACTAGAGACCGTAGTGAAGGCCTTAGATGACCAGCTAACTTCATGGCGGGGGTCATGTTAACGGTGTGGGGACTTTGTAGAAAAAAAGATTTAGAGAAAGTAAGTGAATTGGTAGTTGAGATTGATATCTGAAAAGGCTAATAGAATATTATAGTTACCTTTTCTATAACATAGAAAATACTTCCTACCTAATTCTTTAATTCTTTAATCTTTATTTGGTACTGGGAGAATATGACGTTTTGAGTTCTTTTATTTCTGGAAAAACAATATAAATATACTTATGGTTGTATAAATATAAAACAAAAAATAATGATACCAAAGTTGAAAGAATAATTAAGTCTATTGTACAAGGTAATATAACAACCCAGGACAAACTTTTTTAAAAAATAGACTGCCAAGCCAAACAACACAGTTACAACACAAAAAAAAAACAAACACGGTACTTAAACATATTTTTCATTCCAATTCAGTTATAGCAAATAAACTGCTGGTATATCTAAATTTTTTTTCTATTCGATATATTTAATCCAATAGAAAGGTAGATCTTTTATTGGTCCAACGAAATGCCAGGTGCCAAGATGATGTAGAACAAGCAGCTTAAAAACCCGTTAGGTAAAGAATTTCTATTTAATTAAAAATAAAAAAATCTAAAAAGTTATTTTTTATCATTTTTCATTGAAAATTATGGGCTTTAAGTTGGTAGCAAGACTAGTGGCTTTATATTGAAGAGAATGCTTCACTATCTTTGAGCATAAAAAAGCCATATTATAATGTTGGAATTAGTTGTACTTTTTTTTTTTTCATGAAATTTTTTTTGTGCTTTTTTTAACTGTTTCGTTTAATTAGTTTAAATTAAACGTTAAACATGGTATGGTCTATATCTATTATTTATCATGTCATGTAAGATACTAAGAACTAACTACTAGTTCATACCGGTCCTAATTATCACCAATAGGAAAGTGATATTTTAATCGCTTATCTAATAGGATCGTTGCAGGAGCATGCCGTAATTTTAACAAAAATATTTGCAACACGCTTTTCATGTTTTGAGACCAAGTATACCCTTATGTTTATTGGGAAATATAGTGTGACAATTATAGTTCTGAGTATACAAAGGTTGTGTTATAAAATATAATTGCACTACCTTTGAATTAAAATAACTATATATGCATTGTATATTGTTTTGCTTTTATATTTTCTGTAATATTAATACTAAAACAAGAGAAAATCATTTTTGACGCTATTCCCGTGTTTGTGTGCCTACGATGCAATTACCGCTACATTATATATACAAAAAAAGAATGAATAGTATTATTTACTTTTATTTATAAGCATAAATTTAATTATCATTGTTTGTTGCAGTTTTCAAGGAGGAAGGCAGGCACAAAATGACCTCAAATAATATCAGGGTCCTGTCTCGGTACTATCAAAGGCACATCATTCCCCCACAATGCCCCACCTTACTTCAACACCACCTAGCCAATAATTTTAAATTGTGGGTGTTTTGCAACAATGTATATTAAGAATTTTCTATTGATATCCTGGTAGAATTCTATTCAATCAATTCCAATATAATTCCCGTAGTTGTATAGCCGTATGTGCATTCTGTTCATATATACTTATATAGCGTGATTTTCATAATATTAAACAATAAAATAACCATAATCAAATTAAGATATCAAGGTAGCATGATTACAGTTTCAATACCGCCAGGTAATACCAAAACATCATGACATGTTTTGCATATTAATTTTGGTTTCTAGTATATATAGCCTTATTAAACACCTTTTTCCATTTTGTACTGTTTCTATTGTCTATATATATACGTATGTTTTATTCTATTTTTTTTTTCTTGCATTAATTCTTCTTTCTCAATTTCACGATTAACTTATTTGATATTTATATTTACGTTCATTTTCATTTTCATTTTTCATTTTTGCTTCTGCTTTTATTTTTCAGTTAACACTTTATCTATAAAGCTAACTATTTGCAGATCAGCTTCTTTGATCCAGAATATGTGTACACTGATAGCATATATCGCTTTGTTCTTTTTTTCCTTCTCCATTATTGACTGTATATATTTTCTCATTGTTAACATAAGTACATTATATATATATATATCTAACCATAAACACAACTGTAGACGTTTTTAAAGCCAAATGTTTTTCTATATTGCTCTAGCATTAGGACAAGGTTAATACTAAGTCTTATGCCCTCCTTTCCCCTTTCCCTCTCAGTGGGCAGACCCTTACCCTCTGGGGAGTGGTGGGCTTTGTGGGAGCTATGTTTCTTTTTGAGCGACTTAGCTATGAGTATCTTCCCTTTGGAAAGAATGATCAAGAATGATATACTCTTAACTGCGCAAGCCTGGTACGCGGGAAGATTGCAATAGGATTATAAGGAAACTGTAGCTAGGGTTAGATTCACAGGACCGTACCTGTCGTGCTCCCTCTACTCCACTAAGCAATAAAATATGCGTGATAAAACAATAGTGATCCGGTTGAGTAACTTAATTTATAGAAAGAATTTATGAAATACTTTTTTGTGCTTTTTAAAAAACAAAGGTCTCCTAATAAGAAATTATTATGGTTGTCTAAAACTTAAATCTAGTTGGCTTCGTAAAAGTTTACTTTTGTCTTGGCGCTTCCCTGAGTCATTATCCAAAGTCTGGAGTATAATATAGCAATAGCTTTGTAATTTAAGAGAGGTCTTTGGTGGTTTTTAACGGAAGAGAAGCTGTATGTCTAATCCATGTAGTCTCTCTATATATATTTAACGGTTAAGATTAAAATTTAATATAGATATCGGTGGAGGCAAAAGTACATTTAAAATATAGGTAGATAGGAATGATGATATCGTACTGATTAATTCATGCAGGTATAGCTATTTAAAAGCACAATGTTCCCTGTAGGCTAATGGTTCCTCCCCTTTAAAATAAAAGCAAAAATACTTTGCATTAGCGTACTAACCTCTTTACTCTCCATTATTAATATTTATAATTAACTAATAATTGCTATCTTGCTACTCTACGTACAACTAAGCATAAATTACTTTACGAGTAGAAGCAGTGTTTAATAATTTGAAATCAATATTTAATTCAAGATTAATAATACGAATTAGTTAGTTTCTTATTATAAAACTATAGAATAAAGTATTGTACTCTCGTTAGATATGGTTTTTCCTCTATGAAGTTGATAGTTAAGTTTTGTATATAGATATAGATAGGGTCAGTCTATTTTTCCTATTATACTTAGGTAACTATACCAACCCATACATAATTTGGTATACATGTATTATCCAATTATAAATAAACATGAGATAGCCAACCTATTATACCATATTATATAATACACTCACATGTATAATTCTATAAACAATCACATTATATTACATTATATTACATTGAGCATATATAGCCCCGTTTAACAGTCCTACGCATTCTCATAAAGCACATTTCTTTACATCATAGATTGAGTTGTAAACATAATCTCAATTTTAATCAATTAGTTGTAATCTTTTCCATTTAATAGCCCACCCATATAGAAACACTATAGTGATATTTTATTATTCTTTATTTTGTCATAATAACTAACTATATTACATGTCTATATCACTACACATTTGCATTATCATTTCTTATTGTCAATAAATTATTTTATTATAGGTATTGCATCTGTCTACCTACCTAATATACAGAAGTATATTTATTGTTATTGTAATGATTTTGATTTGTTTAATTTTAAAAAATGCGTTGGGTTTCTTTTATTTATAATATTATGTTACTCAATACGTAATATAATCCTATATAGATACTGTCATCTAGGTATACAGCACATATATTGTGAATAATACGGAGCATGCGTGGTGTTATTGTTTTAGACAATCCCCTATCCTAGATGATTTAGGTATGTTTATGTATGCGACCTTTTTCATACTCCATATAAAAGAATGGCAAAACATAACATCAATATAACCGGAATACTGTATATTGCTTACAGTAATATATTGTTAAGTAATAGCATGCCTTAAGTGACTACCGTGCACTGTATGAAAAAATAAAGTATAAAGCAATATATGTGTATAATATATATTGTGACTTATTGTAAATAAAATTCTCGCCTTCTCGTACCTACCATATGCATATTTTGCAATTATATTGATAATTTGTTACTATTTTATACATTCATAAAAATCAGGTTTGGCGTCTTCTTTCTCCATACTATAAACGAAAGACCAGTTATGTAAGCGGAAAAAATTGGGGGTAGGGTAAATAATTTAGCATTGCATATATAACAGCAATTTTATATAGTGAAGCCTGTAATATAATGTGACATAATAAAGTCCAGTCATAAACATGGTTAGATATGCAGCTTATCCTAGCATCCCAGGTTTAACTCTATGGATAGTCAAGAAGAGAAAGTCCTTTAATGAAAACCAGTACATAGTACACATAACAATATACCATACTTCTATGTTGATGATCAAAAATAATATAATTACGTAATTGGTATGTTACTATACGTGTGACATACAATACAATTTATTATGGTCAAACTAACATGCTAAGGTAGCATTAAACTTAATCTACGTGGTACATTGGTAGAAATCATATAACACATTAGTTCCCTGTATTATTATTGACTTTGTTGTTTAGAATTATAAGCAATATCAATATAATACAATAGGATCCCACCCAGCATATTGTATCCTAATAGTACCATACTATATACATCCATATAGTCATAAAGCCTTCATAGCAACCACTCACAATCAACTGTAACTCTTATTTCACGAGTGAATGTGAATGGGGTTCCGTGAAACTTTTTTTTTCAAAGTATGTGATTTGACTGGATATGTTTTAGATACTAGTGTACGTTGGGAGTGCTATATTAAATTGTCTATCAAAATACAAAAGGTATAATACAGGCTAATATTAGTAAATTAATATTAAAAATACAAGAAGACCGAAAAAAAAAAAAAAAAAATCATAATTTAAAGGACATCTTAATATATGATATATTTCAATTAAATGAATATGAATGAATATGAATGAATACGAATGATTACTGACGATTACTGAGAATTGTTGTGTGATTATTATAGTATGTGCAATGGTTCAGCTAGTGTAGTATAGATATAGATACCAAGCTTACTGGAGTTTTTATGGTAAGAAATATCCAGACATTTATCTTATACACCATGGTTTATTATTTCGTTCGTCATGCTACCAGTGCCCTGTCTACTCTTCAGGAGGACGCCAACCATCCCTACCAGTGCTCACTTACGCACAAAGGTCTTGCCACTATAAAGAAAAACAAGGCCTTGGTTAGTGACATTCGCCCGGTCATATAGGACGCTGGTATATTTATATATGTATTTATACATTTATGTCTACATATACCATATACTATCTATAAAACATACATACTTTATACTATATACTATTTATATAACATATACACCCTATACCATACCTAGCAGTTTTCTTTTCCGTCTTCACCTCAGGGCGAGCTCTATTAAGAATCTTTAGGGAGGTAGCCACTCTAGCTCTCATACGACAGTGAAGGTAGGCCTTGCTGCACTTGATATGGTAGTGGAAGTAGTCACGGAAGGTCTATGTGTAAGTAGGTAGGTAGGTGAGTAAGGGTTACTTGATGGGATATGTATCGGGTGTAAGAAAATGTGTACATACATACATACATACATACATACATACATTATATATATATATATATATATATATATATATATATAATACACTATACTAATAATAA
>NAOQ01000261.1:55050-69339 GCA_002751075.1 Ichthyophonus hoferi
ATATATATATATATATAATACACTATACTATAAAATAGCAATATAACATAATAGCTATATACCTGGATGAGATTGATGCAGTTCTCTCTCTGGGGGTCCTCGTTCACAGGTCCCTTAAAGCCATTGGTCCTAAAGTGGCGGATAAACAGTACTAGACAGGAGAGGGGAGAGGAATCATAGGAGGTTAGGACAGATTGTATTGAATTTTGTTGTATTATATTATAATAGTATAGTATAACGTCAGCATAACGGGTAAAAAAAGTTAAACATATCATAGTTTAGGGTGTAGAGTAGATGTTTTATGCTGTATTATTGGAGTTATATTAGCCCGGGTATTATAATAGTTTTAATGGGTTGATATGATAGGGTGAACCCATCTATAGTGTATAGTAACCGTATTCCCTGGGGAGATACAGTAATGGTGTTTGCTTGAGTATCACTAACACATGGCTGTGGTTGTCTCCGTCGATGTACTTTCATATTTACACCAATACATCATCTAGAAATCATATCTATAACTATAAGTATTTAATTTATAACCCGGCTTTATAACCGGCTATTGTGTAAATGGTAAATATCATGTCATACTGTAACTATATAGTAACTTTATGTCAAACACAAACCCCAACTGAAATTGCAACCTTGCTGAGCAGGTATAAATGAACAATACTAGACCATGCAAGGTAAACTATATAGACATTATATAAACTCTCCTTATCTTCCTCTCTGAGCATACAGAGTACAGTATAATCTAGTACAGTATAGTATAGTATAGTATATATAGCATTGTACAGTATTGTTCCTACCAAAAGCAATATAGCTGATATTGCCTCCTGTCTTGAGGTTCAATCCAGCCAGTTCCGCGGGTGGTTCCTGAAAGGTATAGCTATTGTTACTATAAAGGTATAAAGAGAAAGAAAGAGGGAGAGAAAGAGAGAGAAAGAGGGGGTGGTATAAAGGATTTTCATGCACTTTATATACACCAAAACCCGCGTCTAGTATATACATACACATACATATAGATATGTATACCCTATACCCACCACCATCCATAGCTAGTAACTATCATTATATGATATCAATGGTTATAAATATGATACAAAGCAGAGAGAGAAAAAAAGACATATAGTATAGTAGTATATGGGTTACCTTGCTAAAGATAACCTGGGGGGCTTCTTGAACCTTCTTACGGGCATCTACAAACTCCTGCTCATAGAAAGGTTAGGTTACTATGGTGCCTATAGTATAACACTACCATACCACGGTACTGTGGTGGTGAAAAAAAAAATGCGTGACCTGTGTCGCATGGCCTATCGAATATATTACATTATATTATATTATATTTTATAAATGTAGTAAATTAATTTTCACTACTACACGCCTATACATATACATACACATACATAGATATAGATATATAATATACACCTTATATGGTAATACACCTTATATGGTATTTTAGTCAGGTTCTAACCTATAAAAAAAAGGACAAAAATAAAAACCAATCACAGGGCCATGTTCCACTCTAATCGATTGGTTCATTTACCCACCTGTAAGAACACCTTGCCTATAACCACGTCATCTGGATCGTGGAAGGTGGTGCTAAAGATCACTGTCACACGATCTGATTGGGCCTACATGCACCCAATAAGATGTGGAAAAAGGTGAAAGAGAGAAGAGGAATTAGTAGAGTTGATTAAGGGGCAATATGATTGGATGGCCTTGGACCAGAGCTAATGAAAGAGGGAGACTGATAAGGAGAGAAACTGTGTATATATATGTTTGTATGTGTTTTGCATATATACACTATGCACTATACACTATATACCTTTACACTGTGCTGTAATATACTATACTATACTACACTACATCGTACTATATTATACTCTACTGTACTATAATGTACTATAATGCACTATACTATACTGTACTATGCTATACTGTATTATACTATACTATGCCATACTATAATATAATATAATATAATATACTATGCTATACTATACTATACTATACTATACTATACTATAATATACTATACTATACTATATTTACTATACTATACTATAATATACTATACTATACTATACTACTCTACCCTACATACCAGGACATAAACGGCAGAGTCATTGCGGTATTGCACGCTAATAGGTGCATCAGCTGTCTGTCGGGCCAATTGCAAGTCAAAGCACTGCAGGGGTAAAGGTGAGTATAGAGATAAGTGGGCCAGCACATACGTTATGATAATAACAAGGCCAAAGAGAGAAGGAGAAAGAGAATGAGGAAAAGATAGAAAGAGGGAGAAGGTAGTTTAATAGGAGGGGGAAGGAGAACATGTAATGATTGGTTTATGTGAGAAGATGTTAAAGTGCTTCTTGTATATTAGATAGGATAGGGTGAGGGGAGACCAGAGAAGGCTGGGAAAAGAAAAGAATAGAAAGAGAAATACAATAAGAGATATGAGATTTGGGACCAGGATAAAACATTAACAGATAGTACTATCATTGTGGTAGATATCACAGCTACTGCAGTAGTGTGCATATCTACACCTACAATCATATTACTATTACCATTACTATTACTATTATTATTACTATAAACATACATACAAATATAACCTACTTTCTCAAAAGGAGCAGCAAAAAGGTTTCTCTTCAACAGCGAACACTTCTTAATAATGTCCTCCTTAGGACCTACAGGGTTCTCCAGATCAATTAAGAGAGAAACGTCATAACCGGCCTCTGTTTGGGTTACCATTCCTTGATATTCACGATCAATAACAGACTGTACTCCAGCCGCTTCTAGCTCTCTGTGAGCAATACCCCACGGCATAGTTAGTATTAAAATATCATAGTAAAAACATGGTGAAAACCTCATACTCTTACTATCGGGAATGAAAATAAGAAAAAGCCCAGAGGAGAGGGAGAGGGAAAAGTCTGCATGTATATAGATATGGAAATATGCAGGATAGACATAGTGGAAAAGAATATAGATCGCGGGGATAAAGAGAGCATAAAGAGAATAAAGTAGAGTGCATCTGACATGAAACAAGAAACAATGGTCGCAGATAACCGTTTACCGCCATCCTGTATGCATAGTAAGGTATGCTTTGTGTATGCAACGAATGCATTTAAAGTGATGACATACTACTGACTGATATACTTCTTCAAAAACTCAACTCAATATTTCATCATAAAGTTCTAACATAATAAAGATGTAAGGGTTATAATAAATATTTATATTGCTATACATGCACACCAGTCAATATAAAACATGAATAAGCTAAATATAGGCAATAACCAAGAGATAAACCTACTTATAACAGCCCCATTTGGCACTGAGAAGAATCTTAGTCTTGCTCTCTGGGGTTGATATGTGGTATAAAACACCATCAAAGTCTGTGCATACGATCTCCAATGCTTCGGGTTTCTCTCTGTTAGATGATTAACCACAAGGAAATGTTAGCAGGAAAGGCTTTGGGAAAGCATTTTAAATCATTTTCAAAGCATATAAACATGAGATACAAAATATAGATAGAAAAAACAAACAAAAAAGAAGTAAGAAATAAAGTCAAACACCATTTTTATTGAGAAAAATACATTAAAACCAAATTCTTTTATTGTACCTTTCTATTGACAATAAGAATAAGAAAGAAAGTACTATATTATGTATTAGTGCTCTATAAGTACAAAAGAACTCCACTCATAATAAATATCCTTTTTTTCTATAAAAATTAGACAACTAAAAACATGTTTTTTTTTTCTTACAAACAAACACCTACGCGCTAAAAGCCCTCTTAAAGGTGTCTTCAATAATACCGTTGTGGAACTCTAGGAGTATCATATTTGCGTTAACTAGAAAAATAAAGAATTGGGTTTAATAGAACTAAAAATAGGATAATAATCCTATTAACTCAACACACTAGTGCTATAATGATACAATAGTTATTTTAATGGTGGTTTTGATATAAAATAGTCTAAAATTAATTTAATCACAGTAACGAGAAAAAAAAATATTCGGCAAAAGTGACAACAATATCTAACATGCGATATCATGGTTTAACTAAATATATTTTTTATATATTTTAATAAAAATATTTTATTGGTATATTAAATGTATATGACATTAAAATATTTTATTATTATTATTTCATGAATTTGCCTGATCTCTTCGAGTTTCTTGTTTTGCCCAATAGGTAAGGTTATCTAACCTGCGATATCATGATTTACTTGATTTTATATTCGGTTTATTGTAGTTAATGTATATGTATTATTGGCTTATTAAAATATATTATATGCAGGATAATGTATAACCATGTTGGTATGGCATGGCAGGATATCACAAAATATGTAGTGATTGACTTTGGTTCAATAGCCATACTCAATATATATATATATACGGATATATTATATATTGAGGATCAGCAGCAACTGCACTACCCGACGAAATCTACTGAGCATAGAAATCTTTGTCTTCAGATTTCGGACACCTTTTATAAATGATAATAACATATATAAAAAAATATTGAACAACTACAAACCAATGGTATATATTGTTGATTTCAGCCGATGGAATTAAAATTTTACCAATTACAAATAATACCTGTAAGTCCTGGTAGAGAATTACTACATAAAGGAAGATGAATCTTACTCAGTATAGCTGGAGAAACCCAAAAGGTGCACAGACAGAACATTTTACTACTTTCAAACTATAGTTTATAACATGTATACCATCTGAAAAATTTAATTACTAACTAATTAATTAAACAAATGCTGATAATAACCTAGTATTAAATAATTAAGGAATTTGGATGTTACTATTTTTCAACTATATTGTATATGTAGCTATATTCTATTCATGACTACTTTAAGAATATTTTTATAAATCCTTAGGTAAATTCAAATGCATGGCAAATTCCTTATTTGTGATTACTATTATATATAAGTTTGATTTACAAATATATATTGAAATTTTTATTTAAATCAATGACGTTTTGATATTATTTTATTATGATTATTTTGTAAATAGTATTGATACATTTGGAAAACCAAATTTAAAACATGGGCTAATATTATCGAACTTTAAATATTATCTATAAGCTAACTTGATAGTTAAAAAGGAAAACAATCAAAATATTGAACATTTGGATTATGTATTGACAATAATACTTTTTATAAAATAGTCAAAGCAATGCCAGCAATGGCAATTTTAGCTACATATACAACATAAGCAACGTAACTATAGTTATAATTATCTAATTAATTAATGTTGGCTTCTGAAGTATTCAATATATAAAACGCTATTGGAGACTTTTGATTCTGTAATGATGCAGAATAAAGGGAATACAGTTTTTATTTTAAATTCTTTGTTTACAATAGTCGCTACCACCTTGAGCATGGGTAATATAATTACTACACAGGTTAAAATAAACTGTCGGCAACCAGTAGCTTTGCCTTTCACTGCCTAATGCCAAAGTTCTAGTATTATACTCACCTACTAATAAAAATTAAAGGTAGAGGAATTACTACCAGTTATATAAAATATTGTTTGATCATTGCTAGTGCTACCTAATTATACCAGCGCAGAGTATTTGCAAACAAATAAGCTATCTAAGGATATCTACTGCAACAGCAATTCTGCGCTTGGTGAAGGTCCTGAAGATAGAGGATCTATCACGGGTGCTATCCTATTATATATACCTTATTATGCAATATTGAGTACTTCATTTAGTATCAAATCATTTTGATTGTCTAATGTTATATTGCTTACTACTCCTCTTTCTATATTTAACTATGCAATAATAGTAATCTATTTTTTTAATCTTGATCGATTTTATTTTTGCTCATTGCAATTCAAAGGCTTAGTTAGTATATAAAGGTGATAATATTTATTCACAGTAATTTTTTTTTTGATGATTAAGTAGTATTAATCTATTATACACCAATATAATGATCTTTTATATAAACGGCTACAAAGACACATTCTGGTGAAACTTAGGGCTTGTTTATAGCTCATTTGAATGTTTAACTTTTTTTGAGTATAGTTAAGCTTACAATATATTTTATATTAAACTAAAAACTCCGATAATGCGGAGAGTTATTAACTTATATTTATTCTTTTCGAAGTATTTACTCTATCCAAGTGTATGAGAAAGCTTCATGCACGAATTTTCTCTTCAATGTTCCGTTAAGTATTTGAATTTCTGTAGCCTTAAATAAAAGTCAAACATATTATTTATTTGGTTGCTCTAGAGTGAGTCAGATTCTATGCCTATGCTTGTGAAGTAGCAGTCTTTAGACTTATTTAGTTACATTGTATAGGGTGTATCTACTAAACGGTTTAGGAAACATGACGTGTTGCTGAATTATTAGCTATGGTATAGCATTAACATGCTCCGTGCATTATTATTTTAGCTTTCGAAGCATAGGTGTTTTATGTTTTGGAAAGCCAATAAAAATTATTTAAATATATTATTATTCGCAACATCTTGATTTACCTTATTTAACTCGAATGACAAACAGCAAACCAATAATTAAAAGAAACTCTCATTTTAATCATCTTTTTTTAACATTAATTATAAAATTTTAAAATCCAAGTTGCTGTGTAGATAGATTATTATCAATTCACCATTTTCACTGAAGATATATTTATTGGGTTATTGGGCATGTAACGGTAATAATAAACGAGAAATACTCGATTTGTATAATTTCTACTTGACCTAAGGCACCAGATTTAACCAGTAATTCACACGTAGTCAATCTTCCTCAAATATTTGTTCAGGATTTAAAATATAATTATAAGAAACTATTAGTGTAATAATTAAAATATATATTTATAGAATAGATTAATTGGTTAAAGATTACATGACTGATTATGGGGGCTCACGATATATGAATATCTGTATGATATTCGCTATAGATTAAATTAGTGTATGTGGAAAGATAGATAGTGGTATATAGTGTTATAGTGTTGTATTGTTAGTGTATAGGGTTAGATAATTGTTTGTATAGAGAATAAGTAACATAGTCTATTGACTGGAAATCATTAGAGGAAACTGTTGTGTTTACTAATGGGAAATAAAGAGAGAAAGTGATAGCCAGGCAAGTATAAATAAAAACATAGATACAGGAGAAAGAGATGGGAAAAGGGAAGTTGGTATATGCATAAAGACAGAGATATAGTGAGTAAGAAAGGATATAAGTAGGATAGTGTGGTATTTAAGCTGTAATATAAAGGCCGCAAGAGATAAACATGCGCGCCTAAGTGGCAAAGACTTCGACAGTAAAGACAAGACCAGCGAACATAGAAGGAGGGATACCAGTCTAGAATAGTTGTGGAATATCATCAATATTCCCGACGTAACTCCTTAGAAGGATAGAACAGACAGCCTCCGCGCATAATTCCTTTTCTTTTCCTTTGTTAATTGATGTAATTATTTCTATTATTCTTTCTATTACTACTTGCATTTTGGTTGTGTATTTTTTTTTTGGTCATTTAGCTCTCTATATCTCCTGCTGTGTAGAGCTACCCTAAAAGACCACACACATCCCAAAAAATACAGTTAATCACACACACACACACACATATATATATATACAAACACTCCTTTACTTTCTCTATTTCCCTCCCCCCTTCTTACCCTCTCTATATATAATCCTTACAGACTATAACTATGGCTGGGAGAGGTATGAACGGGTTGACTGCCTCCTATGGGAGTGGGCCTGGCCGACGTTCTGTGACCTCAGACCGTCCAGTCAAGAAACTGGTCATTAAAAACTTTGATGGTAAATTGGGGTTTGCATTCCAGCTTTCTTTATCTCTCTATGGGTTTGTTCTGTTATTCTCGTTCCTGTTTCTATTAATTCTATTCTTCTATATCTATTATGTGATAGTATATTACTGTATATTATATTGCAGTATATTATATTATATTATATTATATTATATTATATTGCATTATATTATAGTATATTACAGTATATTATGGTATATTATATTATATGTATTCTATGTATTAATTATGCCATTACCAGTGCTGTCCTAGTGGGTGGTAGACCCCTTTCTTTCCCCCTAGTCTACTACCTTTTCAATCTCCACATGAAGCTTCTCTCGCTCTCAGTGGTAGATAGATAGTGGTTGGCTAAGTATCACACTAGTATGAAGGGGTGGTGGGTAGATATGATGAATTATTGGTGGGTGGGTGGTTATGGGCTGTTACCTCCACATGATAGGGTATTGGGCAGTAATATATAGATATATATAAGGATAGCAGCGTATTTATACCTATGTATATGTGTATATACAGACACACATATACATATATACATATACATACAGACACGTATATCTATAACTATATATTCGTCTCTTACATATCCTTATATCTTACTGGCTTATAAAGGCTTTGTCAATAATGTCTCCTACCATTGGTTAATCATCATATATCCTACCTGCTTTATGATTAACCAACCACCCCTACCCCTATGACACACCTATGCTCTCTTCCTTATTCCCTCCTCCCTTCCTCCCTCTCTCTTCATCGTAGCACAAGCTGCTCCTCGGTTGCCTAGCAACTATGAAGCCAATACATGGGTGCAACTAGAGCAAGCTGTGGGGGCCATTCATTCTAGTCTGGTCGGTACATCCCTTCTTGTATTCTCATTGGCTCATGCTATTGTATGTCTGCTATTTCATTGACCTAATAGGCTTTCCTCTTCATAACCCGCCTATCATATTAAGCCATTTTCCCTTTAACCTATAGTAGGCCCTATCCATTAGGGTTATCTCTACCTATGTATGTATATATGTATGTATGTATGTATGTATATATGTATCTATGTATATATATATATGTATGTATGTTTGTATGTATGTATATATGCATGCATATATGATGGTATATGTATTTATTGGAAATATGTATGCCTATCTATCCCTCTCCCTCTCCTTACACTCAACCTTCCTCTAGGCCGTGGAGACTAGCCTAGAGGAGCTCTACCAAATGGTAGAGAATCTGTGCAGTCATAAGATGGCAGCTGACCTGTATGTTAAACTACACGCTGTACTGGAGGCACATATCAAGAGCCTACTACGACCATTGGTCCAATATCACTCTTTACCACTATTCTTTCTTAGCTTATTGGTTTTCATGTGCTCTGCTTCTTGACTTTTTCATCCTTCCCTCTCTCCCTAGTGTACCTGTTACACGTCCTTTGTTTCCTTTGGCACATGCCCTATTAGTATTACCACAATACTAGTCTGTATTTGGAAGGCGCCTTTTAGGATGATGCATGACCCCTAGCCATTCAGATAGGATGATTAGCAAGTGATAATATACACCTAGATATATGTATCTACCTACCTACCTACCTACCTACCTACTTCCATATCTGCATACAGAACATACATACATAAACACCTACGCTACCCTATATATGAACGCTGCATTACCCAGCATTCTTCTGGGTTTTCCCACTAGCTATTCTTCTTTATATTTAACTACTCACTATTATTGGTTCACATTACCGTATAGTACAATATATTTTTATCCCTGGTTCTCTATCTATGCCCCCTTTCTCTTCCTTATTTATCATCATACTATTTATTTTAAAGTTGATTTGCCATTGGCCCATATAATTAATATCCTTAACTAGCCAACGACTGGCCTAACCAATATAGACTTTCTCACTGTTATGAACGACTGCTGGAAGGACCACTGCCAGCAAATGGTAACAATTAATTCTTGTGTGTGATTGGTTAGATAAAATATATGTATTATATATTAGGTTAAATATATGTTATGTATGTATGTATGTATATATGCATGTATGTATATATGTATTTATATATATATGTATTTATGCAAGTATATATATGTATGTATGTATGTATGTATGCAGTGTCAAGGTGAGTAAAGCTAATATAGATAGGAATGAGGTCTTATAGTTATTATGATTAGTGTATTGATATTTATATATTAATAAGCTTTTAATTCATGGATTAGATTGGATAGCCCCATTGATTGAAGAATTATTTTTTTATAAAACTTTAAAACTTAACTGTAATTCCTGACCTAATGTGGGGCTCCTATATAACAGATCATGATTCGAAGTGTGTTTCTTTATTTGGATCGTACCTATGTGCTCCAATCATCAAACCTCATGTCACTATGGTGAGTGAGACACCAACCACGTGCTTGTTGCTATATTAGGATGTACCATATCTCTATTGGAAGGATGATGGCATATGAGGTTTATTGGGCGTAAGGGGCAGTGATTTGTGATTTGATTGGAGAAGATTATATGTTGATTGCCGTATATAGTGATATATATAGAGGAATACTTTACAACTATTGGTGCACATCCATTTGTAAGTAATGTACATATACATGCACATACACATACATACTATACATGCAAATATATACATATATATATACATACACAGATACATACGCATATATATACATACATACACATACATATACCCATATACCTATATATAACTCTTCCACACCTCTAGGGATCTGGGCCTACAGCTGTTTTTACAGCATATTGTTAGTAATAAGGATATTGAACAGAAGACCGTAAACGGGCTACTAGAGTTGATAGAGAGCGAAAGGTATAGTTATATTTAGTGCAATTTTTAATAATTATATATATATATATATCCTCTCTTTTTTATTGGTTCCCATTATTTTAATGCTATTAATCTCTTTTCTGACTATCTTTATCCTCTATCTCGTGATATGTTTTAGAATGTTCTGTTGATTGACACTATATATATATCCATAAACCGCAATCCTATGTCTTAGCCAATCTATCACCTCATTAGTCCTTCTCTCTCTTCCATTAAAACCTGCCGTTGTCATGTGTTCTTGATCTATCCTTATTGCCGAAATAAATATTTTGTAACCAATCATAAGAAGGATAAATAGTATAGTCCAATAAGTAAAGGGGGATAACATTATCCAATAGGTAGCCTGGTTATTTACACACCATTGTTATTGCTCCAATTTTTTGAGGTTTTACTACACTTCTACTGGCTGCCCATTTACTTTATATACCTAAATTTAACCTAGCTTTACTATATGAAAATATACACTCATTCTAATGCATATTAATTTTATACTCCGAAATACCCTATACGTCAAGGTATAATTATTTAAGCTAAGTATGCTATTGGTCTAAATGCACTATTTTAATATATATCTATAGATATATATATATATATATTAAAAGGATGATCTATGATGTGATTGGCCCATTATAATATAAAGTATGGTGGTGTAGGCGAGGTAATAAGGTCGATCGGACTTTAATCAAGAGTTTATTGCGTATGATGTCATCACTACAGGTAGGTGCTCTCTTATTGGCTATCTATTTATAGTCACTCCTAGCATGGCTGCTGCCCTAGTTGGGTGTTGTATATAAGTATATGTATAGACATAATTATATCTTGTAAGATATATATTATAGGGTATATTATAGGGTATGTATTATAGGGTATATTATAGGGTGCAGTAGAGAACATATACCAGAGAGAAATATATTAAAAGTAATTGCAATCTGTCAACCAATAAGGTGAAGGGAAAGCCTGTGATATCATGTGACTAAGAGAAGTACTAATTGGTCCATAGATATACAATAAAGTGTTTGAGGGCCCATTCCTATCGGCTACAGAGGTCTTCTATACTAACTTAGGCCAAGAAAAGATGCTGCACACTAATGTATGAGGTCATAGTGAGGTCATAGTACCATGGTGCTATAATCCTTCCCCCCTTTTTATCCCCTTTTACCCCCGTTCTATATTCCACCAATGGCTAGTCACCTATATACTACCTCTACACACATACCTATATTGTATGCATACCTTAGCCAATACGAATGGAAAGTTATAAACATGACATATGTATGCCATTGGTCTAGATGTAGGTTGGACAAAGGGTATTGGATGCTATAGCAATTAGGGTTGTACAGGGATTTAATATCAGGTGATATATACACTGATGTAGAAACCCACCAATTAAAAATTGGGAGGTCTGATTTTAATTTGTATTACTCAATAGGCGAAATTGTTTAAAAGGAGCAGGAGTTTCTTTAACGAAGTAATAATATTAATGTCTTTATTTCGAGTTTTTTTTTGATTTACCAATCAGTTCCTCTTTAGATTAATATACAACCAATCAAGCCTAACCTGGCTGCTTAATTTATCCGTATACCAATCAATACCAGTACTTATCTTCTGTTAGGCAATACCTATTAGTGTACAAAGTCATATAATGATACGGTGCCATGAGAACTATAGGTAGAAGACGTCATATGGACGTCATATTAATATAGCCTGTAGAGTACACCCACCATCCTTATACTCTGCCTTCTCTTTCCCTCTCCCTCTCCTAGATTCACGAGTACCTAGTGTATGTAGAGACGCAGTTGAAGGATGAGGGCGAGAGAGTACTACACTACCTCGACTCAGCCACCAGAAGGCCTCTTATTGCTGTTCTAGAGTCCCGCCTCCTATTGGCTCACACCAAGTCCCTGATGGATAAAGGTGCCTAACCCTATCAGAATAGCTTATTATAATTTAATTAACCAGGTTATTCCTCCATCCTAGTGGTGCATAGGTGGATATGGTACTTTAAAATGTATTTTTAAAACTTTTTATACTACCTTGCCCAATATTTAGCCTATTTAACCCAGAAGCCTTAATATAAGTGTCTGTGTCTTACAGGGTTATAGTGAAGTTAAAGGTAACCCACCAATGACTTTTCTGTTTATATCTCTACAGGGTTCTCGCAGCTAATGGATGTGGACCGTTATTCGGACCTAAAACTGTTGTATAGTCTCTTTTCTCGAGTTAATGCCCTGGAAGAGATCCGTACTCACATAGTGGTCTATGTTAAGGTATGTATATGTGTGTATGTGCGTGTGTAGGTATAATAGGTATCATAGGTGGCTTAGTTAGCCTCCTGGGGTATGGCAAGGTATGTTGTATTATGTTATGTTATGTTATGTTATGTTGTGTTGTGTTGTGTTATGTTATGTTGTGTTGTGTTGTGTTGTGTTATGTTGTGTTGTGTTGTGTTATGTTGTGTTGTGTTGTGTTATGTTATGTTGCGTTGTGTTGTGTTGTGTTATGTTGTGTTGTGTTATGTTATGTTATGTTATATTGTGTTATGTTATGCTGTGTTATGTTATGTTGTGTTATGTTATGTTATGTTATGTTGTGTTATGTTGTGTTATGTTGTGCTGTGTTATGTTGTGTTATGTTGTGTTATGTTGTGTTGTGATATGTTATGCTATGCTATGTTGTGTTATGTTATGGTATGTTACGTTATATTATGTTATGTTATGTTATGCTATGTTATATTGTATTATGTTTTGTTATGCTATGTTATGTTTTTTCTTTATTTACTCTAATATTTTCTTTATTGATATTGATGACTCTACCTTCCCATTATTGGTGGCTATAATATCAAATGGGCTATAGATATTAATGAACACAATTAATAGTGATTGATTAGTAAATTGGTTGCCATAGTAACCATATCCCATGCCTTACAATAGGATCAGTACCAATCACTATAGACCACTATATAACAGCCTTTACAATGACCTCTCCTTCTCCTCCCCCCTTCTCTCCCTTCTGCTCCTACTCCCTCTCCTATCCTGCAGAATCAAGGTGTAAACATGGTAATGGATACCGAGCGAGATCCTACTATGGTCCAATCAATGTTAGACTTTAAAGCTAAATTAGACAAGATAACTACAGATTCCTTTGAAAACAACGAGCGTTTTAAGAATTCTATCAAGGTCTGTTGTATTATAGTATATTGTATTGTAGTATACTGTATTATAGTATATTGTATTGTAGTATATTGTATTATAGTATATTGTATTATAGTATATTGTATTGTAGTATACTGCATTATAGTATATTGTATTGTAGTATACTGTATTATAGTATATTGTATTGTAGTATATTATATTATAGTATATTGTATTGTAGTATACTGTATTTTAGTATATTGTATTGTAATATATTTTATTATAGTATATTGTATTATAGTGTATTGTATTATAGTATATTGTATTGTAGTATATTATATTATAATATACTGTATTATATTATATTGTATTATAGTACAGTGTATTATAATATACTGTATTATATTATATTGTATTATAGTACAGTGTATTATAGTATACTGTATTATAGTATATTTTATTGTAGTATATTGTATTATAGTATATTGTATTGTAATATACTGTATTATTGTATATTGCA
>NAOQ01000261.1:80218-98596 GCA_002751075.1 Ichthyophonus hoferi
TATAGTATAGTATAGTATAGTATAGTATAATCTAGTATAGTATATTATAGTATCGTGCGTATATTATACTATACCTCAAGTGTAATATCTTTGTAGTTTTTCTAGACTGCATTAAAAACTATCATGTCATACACCACCTGACTACGTATTGTATTACTGTTACTATCTAGGATACCATTAGCTTTGTAATAACCAGTGCCTTTAAAATTGCAGGCATTGGGTCTTAATATAGTACATTGCGTACATGTTTATTTTATCCAATGTATTTTAATGTTTTAATTGACCAATTATTATTTAGTAATATGCAACTTGGCGGTATGACGTCATTGGATCCTGCCTTCCGCAGATCCACCAATAGAACACAAGAATCGCCTCTATCTTCATTTAACCCTATATATGTAAATCGATCAATCTATCAATTCATGTGATTACCTCACTATATCTGTGTTCTAATTTCTTTGAGGGAATACAACTCACTCAAAGCAGCCACACAATACAATCCAATCCAATACACCAGCTATTAAAAATGTATCTGCCGGGCCTGTGACGCAGTCTGTTCCGACGGACAGTAGGGGCACTTGAACCTAAATGCGTTATACCAATTAACAAAAGGTATATAGTGCCAGTACGATAATATAGTAGTAGTATTGTAGCTTAATATGGTATACTGTAGTGTGTAGTATATTATAATATAATTAATTACAGTACATATACTTAAGAGAAGCCAGATGAGCATAAATAGAGTAATAAATATGGTTTAAGCGGCCATTCGGTATAATGGATAATGGATTAAAGGGTCTCTCCCGTCTGAGCAAATAATTTAATATTATATAAATGATTAGTTAAACCATTGATTGGCTACAGCTCAGAGATTACGAGGTTATCAGGCTATAATAGCATATGTATGTTATACTATATAGAGAAACAGGTTGGGAATATATTTAACTATGGATTAAATATCATATTCTAGTCATTAATTATGATTAATGAATATAAATGGCCTATCGCCTATCCGGTGACTTTAAACATGTACAAGACTTACAATTGAGTTTTTTAAAAGAAAGGATAGTACGGGAAAGAGCTTATGAGCTAGTGTCATATAATGTGAAATAAACTGCTCACTTCTCTAAAACATAAGGTGCATTTTACGGCCAGAATTTTTGATCAAAAATCACAATTACAAAGCGTTCAATGTTTGTTTTCTTACAGCTTATTCATTTATGTTACAAGAACGTAGTTTAAATTAATTTATCAATACATAGTTTGCATGTAGTGAATTAACTAATGAGCCAGATAAGGAAACATTAATGTAACCTTATCGAGATATGATTAGACATTTAATTTAAAAATACGTTCTTGTAACATAAATGAATAAGCTGTAACAAAAGTAACATTGAACGCTTTGTAATTGTGATTTTTAATCAGAAATTCTGGTCGTAACAGTATGGAAATATACCTATATAGAAGTGTAATCACCTGCAGTTAGCTTAGTAGATAGAGAAGGAGAGAAAACTTAAGATAGACGGAGCAAACAGAGAAAAGGTTTATCTATATAAATGTAGCACAAAGTGTGAAGGTGTCAAGACATAAACCTGCCTCGTTTAGTATCAACATATATTGGATATTTATGGAATACAGACACTAGTAACTGAGCCAGGTACAATATGGTATTTGTATATATAGATATGCCACTACTTGTACTGTAAAATGAGTAAGGGTGAGATGGAGGTATTATTACGTACCTACTACCCTTAGATAGTTTTTGTAGCGAATCCTTTGCAATTACGTGACCACACGGTAGCCTCATTGGCGGATTATCATCGGTTGTTTGCTCGCGTGAGACAGGGCAAGAGAAAATGCTATGATACTGATGACTCATATCTAGTTCAATCTCCACCTGGGGGAGGAGGAGGGATGGGTCAGAGGGCATATAAATATGGCAGGGAATAGGGAATAAGGCTATGAGTATATGTTTATAGGAGGCGGATGATTGGATGATTAAAATAATTAAAATGGTCATACAGGGAGGATAAATGGGATACGTTGGTGGGAAATAGGTAGGTGTAGACTATTAACCAATAGGTTAAAATATATCTTTGAAGAGAAAGATAAGTATTGATTGTTAGTAATGATTGGTAGGCATAGAAAAATAAGTATTGACTGCTAGTAACGATTGGTAGATATAAAAATATAAGTATTGATGGTTAGTAATGATTGGTAGGCATATAAATACAAGTATTGATTGTTAGTAATGGTTGGTATGGGAAGGAGAGATTCTAAACAGATTAAAGGGAAGACGAAAGGTCCTTATAGGTTAGCGAAAGGGACGATTTTATAGTGTGTATATGGATTGTAAAATCTCCCCTTTCGCCATATACACATAGGTATCATATGTTGTAACAGGCTATATATATACCTTATTATATAATTGTACATAAATATTATATATGTGCGTGTCGGTAACTGTATATGCATGTGTGTGTATGCGGATTAGGAGGCGGTTCGATGCCTACGTATATTATACGGTAGCTATATACATAGACAGACATAACTATATACCGGTAGTTCCTCCCTCTGTGTCCAGACCCCATCTTTGTTATTGTGCATGACGTTATCCATTTTGAGAAGGGTAGGCAAGGCCCTCATACCTACTGATATTCTGTAAATTACATCATGAGCACCCTATAATGCCACAAGGCCCCCTAAACTTTAATCTGTTTTATCATTCCTTATAGTTGCAATATTACATGAGTTAATGTATGTATATATTATATATATATATACCTCTATAGTGAATTACTTGTGGATTGAAAACATTTTAAAATATATATGGTGTCTTGTTAGCCAGTTATCTATACAAGTTAAATTTATGGCCTACATAGTATGCGATGGTATTACAAAATATATCATTTGTAATTCCTATGTCTATCTGTGAATATACTAAATATAATTAAAATTTTAAGTAAGAGATCTCATAGGTTATTCAAGAATTATTTTTATTTTATCAATGGAATGACGTTTTATCAAGGGTGCGTTATTTAATATTTAGGTCTGCGGGTTTTATACTGCAAATTATACTATTAGTTTGATGTTTCTGTTCATAGCATGTCCTACTCTTTTTTAAAATCATGTGAATGATTTATAAGCAATAGAATGATAGTATGATAATATGATAGTATGATAATATGATAGTATCATAGTATGGTAGTATGGTAGTATCGTATTATCGTAGTATGGCCGTATAATGTTATGATAGTATAATAGTATGATAGTATAATAGTATGAGGGCATTATAGTATGACAGTATGATAGTATGATAATATAATAGTATAATAGTATAATAGTATAGTAGTATCATAGTATAACAGTACAATAATATAATAGTTTGATGGTAAGATAGTAAGGTAGTATGATAGTGTTATAGTATTATAGCATGATAGTATGATAGTATGGTAGTACTGTGGGATAATGGCATATGGTACTATCACAATTTTTTCTCAAGTCAATAGTATATATACACTAATTATTAAATTACATTTTAGTTACCAGCTCGAATATTCTATTCTATTCCTGTAATATTTCAAAAAAATAAAGCATGTATAGGAGAGAATAGAAATATGTATGGTATGATAGAGTGATGAGAAAAAGATATGATATATTCCATGTGTGGTATAACAGAAAATACACAAATAAAAGAAAAACATGATATATATATATATATATAGTGAAATGTAAACAGAACCTATGTGGATGTAATTAATATATACATTACAATATAAATAAAGAGATGGGGATAAGTAGGTATAAAAGTTAGTATAGTGGTAAATAATGAATGCATATATATATATATATATGCTTACTATGTTAATATGTATGTATGCTAAGCAATATATATATATGTATCAATGAATGGTAGTCAATACATAAGCCTATATATATAAAAAGGCATAATAATCATTCACCCTGCATCAAAAGGACACTGCTTCGATAGGCCGATCAATTGGAAACATGTAGTAGTGAAGGTGTCCGCAAGGTGCTCCCAGTTGGTAGGAGCTAGTAACTCTCTATATGGCGAGGTATCCAGACGATCCACATAGACAAAGGACCCCATTAGTTGTTGTATTTCTGTTGTGGTATCCGTACCCGCCCCAATAGGACAGATATATATATATATATAAGTAGGTTTTCTTTCACTAATGGAGTGTACTATTGTACTGCATATACAATATACTATATACCTGTCATACCCGTATATGTTATGTCTTATCTTACCTCCAGTTACACCTATTCCATTACCTCTTGAAAAACGTATCTAATTCTTTCATTATCCATCGTATAGCGTATAGTATAGTCTATAGCGTAGTGTATACTAAGGTTATAGTGCTATAATATAGTACATAGCATAGGGAATAGAATAGGGAATAGTATAGTGTATAGTGTAGTCTATATTACTTGACTATAAGATATAAATTTGATTATGTGGTGTATCCGCTAAAGTGTATGTGTGCATTTACGTTGTCTGTGTAGCCAAACTAACATCAGTTTATAAAGGTCACATGCAGAACAAGGTGCATCTATGGATTCGTATGAATGAATCAATATAATAGTATAAGTAGTATAATGATTTGTCGGGTATAGCTAAATATGAATAGGAATTTATGTATGTATTTATGTTACGTATGTGTGTACAGATACTACACAGACTACTCAACCTACCTTTGCCCTTGGTTGCAGCAAACTTTGGAAAATAGGTCCGAGCATAGACCAATGCTTCATCTGTCTGAGAGTCAATAATAAGATGTACAAAGTACAACCGATGCAGGACAAACTCCAAGTCACTTTCCAAGTCAATTAGCTGTGAGCTGTGTGTACTGGCCCACCTGTACATATATATATACATATACATAGGTTATTTTCTCTCATAGTTACCCTGAGCCATGCATGTCTTGTCATAAATTATTTATTTCTACTACAGGTATGGCATACTTTTAAATATGTAGTTGATAGAGTGTAGTCTACGACGAAGGCCATCATAGATATGTTATCTACTCATAGCACTACTTAGTGTTTGGTGTTAATATTGTAAGTAATAACTTGCTGTAAGGCATAGCGTTGAGGTCGGGTATAGTCATTCTCAATTAGATAGTTTCAGTGCCAGCATGTAGAAATATATGTATGGTAGGGATGCGTGTTGCGTTTCCTCGGCAATTTGATCATGGTTATTATACATATATCTGTGTATATACTCTAATAGCGTTGTATTATTGTACTATTATACCATTACATTATTATTCTATTGCACTATTATACTATTACACTACAGTATTGTAGGTGGGGACTGCCAGTAAAAAAAGAAATAGGTGGTTAGTAGTAAAGGAAAGGGTAAAGGAGCAAAATGTCATGGATGGAACGGTAGTGGTGTGCTGGAGAGAGAACAAAGGGATAGGGGAGGGTGTGGAAGAAGTATACAATAGCCTATCTTAAAAAAGGAGATAATACTGTGAGAATAGATCAGATGAGATAATTCATGGGGATCGGGGTAGAAGGTGAAAGTGTGCAATGATCAGAGGGTCAGAGGATTTGAGGTAATGCAAAAACGAAAACAAACTGCTAGTGTGCATATGTGTATACAACAGGACCTTTGGTAAAGAGACAGTTAAGTATAGACTGTAAAAGCGATTTTGATTTCCCCTTCTCTTCCCCACCCTTCCCTCCTCCTCCTCCTCCCATTACCAGTACTCACTCTAAGGCTGATGATAGGTCCTGCTGTTTTATAGCCTCCACAATTACATGTAACTTCTTAAGTGAATCTTTCTGTGTGGCTGGCATTTCTACTGCAGCCTCCTATGGATATGTTGTGTGTATTAGAGATGGGATATTATAGAAATAGTGTATGCAATCAATGTATTGGATAAGGGGAGAGATATGGCTGGTTAATAAAGGTAGTAAGAGTAAAATAGAAGGCTAAGAAGCATACCAATAAAAGAGTTATTAAAGTATTTTAACAAAGAATAGTCAATAATATAATAGTAAGTATAAAGGGAATATATCCTATCTATATAGAATGTGTTGTCTGCTCCATATAGAGGAGGATGCAAGAAAACCTGCAATAAGCTAAATAAGGAATGCTATAAGAGTGTAAATAAACCTATAGTATGGTAGGGAGATATAGGCGGGTTTAATCGAGTATTTATATGAAGGGAGTGAAATATAGAATAATAAATAGGCAAAGCGTAACTAAAAAGAAAACAGAAAGATGTAAAGAACGTAGATAGATAATAACAAGAAAAGAAAGATAAACATAATAAGGTGTGTAGGGCTGAATAGACTATACACAGGACGTGGATGTATATACTATACTATAATATATATGTAAGTATGTATGTACTATACACTTGCCTTCATAAAGAGTTCCGCAATGTGAAACCGACCCTGTCTAAATAAATGCTGTGCTATAGCCTTGTTCAACAGGTCATCTTTACCTTGGAAGGCATTGGGATTGCTAATTCGTTCAGTGTTGGTTTCAAATATCTGTGTGTACAGAGTAGATAGTGTTAATACATGGGCCGAAAGTAGAGAAGGTTTTTTGAAAATTTGTTGTGTGTAGAAGGAATGGGAGTGGCCGTTAGTGTATCCCTTTTTTGTGTCTGTGTATATCGTTGTATATGTGCATGTAATATTAGTTTGTATGTCTATATATTGTGATGATAAATAATAATAGGATAAACGTATCAACGTTTAATCACAGCAAATAAATGCTACTGTATATACTGACATATTCTTGCATAAAGGTATTAATGCTGCTCCATTTTATCATAAATTACTTTCAAAAAAATTAACATTTCCCCGACTTAGGTTACATTCATGCCATTAAAAAATACCAGTAACATCTGGTCATTAAAATATATGAGGGCACCATATTAGGTTAACTGTGTCTGCCAACTCACCTTATCCACAGTTTTGCCTAACTTAGATATACCCGCATAGGCCTCTTTGTGATTAACTGAATGGAAACAGGTTTTAGGATTATTGGCCAGATGGGTGCTAGGCCTGTACTATATATATAATACTATCCCCTTCGCGACATTACCCTGCCCTAAGGGTGAGCTGGTTTATTGTGCTATTCCGATAAACATATTCATGTCCTAATTCGTTACTTATTTACTATCCTCTAAATAATAATATTAAACCATAGGCCAATCATATCTTGTGTTAGGGATGGGTCTACGTTATAGTCCTCGGCAACAGAGGAGACCTTACATAGATGATTGCTGGTAGAGATAGTACTACGGGGTAATATTTACAATCATATGGTATTGGTTTAACTGTATAGTATATAAGTGTATTGTACCATTCCTTCATACTATCTCATTACTCAATAACAGTTCCAGCCAATAGTGTGCAGAGAAAGAATGGATAAGATCAATGAGAGGGACTCGTACTTGGCATATAGTCTACCCTGAATAACCAATATATAGTTGACCACTATTCGATTACTTAACTCTTTAATACTTGCTACTTATCAATATTTTATCATATTTGATACTCATATCATCTTTTCTTTCTGTTGTATCCAGACTACATAAATTTTAAAGGTCGTTCCCTACCAAATGGCCTAAACAGGGCACCATCTTTCTATTGCAATCGCTTTGTTATTGTCATCTTGCTTTGGATTTTTTTTTCCTTTCACTTGTCTCTTTCATTGTAAGTATTACAATGTGTGTCCATCTATTATCCTATCTTTATGCATTACACCTATATATACAATGTAGGCCCTTATTGGCTTTGTTCTATATGTTATATATTCCCAATGTATACATGTAACACGCACCAGGCAGGTTGGAGAGCAACGGGGTCACTCGGTGTTGTAGCATTTGTAATTGAGTAGCCAATAATCTATCAGGACGTGTCACAACTATGGTTTCCCCATCAACATCCATATAGATGTGCTTTTGCTTAGCTGTAAATAAATGGAGAGAACGTCAGTTTATTGTTGTGTTTTGAAAAATGTAGAAAAGATATTAATAGCTTAACGGTAATGATAATAAAATAATAATCGTGGGAATAGGAATTTTTAAGAAAGCAAACATGATAGTATTAGTAGTGAAAGAAAGGATTAAAATGAAAAAAAATAAAGATGTCCATGTTGAACTTTGTTGCTACTGGTTGAAAGAAATATCAAACTTATATATATAGTACAAGCTTATATAAAACTATGTATATGTGATCCACCACGGATGTACTCAATAGATGCTGATTAATTAGGAATGCATATATCCCGTTGTGCAGTTCTTTATGCTTATAAGCCAGTCTTTTAAAACATATTTTCTATTTTTAATACATAATAAAATGTTGTTTTTGTTTGTATGTAAATGAAAATGAGGTTGTGCCAAGAAACATAACTATGATAGTATATACCAACGCATATATGTAAATATGAGTGAGAAATATTTAAGATATACAGTGTTATATATATGGATTTTTTTTTTTTTTAACTATGCAGATAACTATGTGATAGTAGGTATTTTTTTAGTAGTATGTATGCTTTCTTATGTGCATGTTTCCGCTTCTGCCTAGACCATTTGTAAGACTTATATGCATAACCTATATCTATTATTTGGTCTGTATGTCTATAATGAAACTTCTGTAATATATTCCGAATGTTCTCAATAACAAAAAAAGCATCATAATACTTAGATTGTCACAAAGAAGTGAGAATACCTTTACCCTCTACTCTATTCAAACACTGCTGAATAATCTTTAATATGGTGTCCAGGTCGGCTAGTGCTTTTGTTCGACATGTTTTTATCCTCTTGGCCACTTGGTCTTGCTCCATAAATAAACCGTTCATGTTCTTTTAAGTGAAATATACGATTTTTACTGCAGCTATGTGCGCCTGTCTTTAGCTTGATTTTGGAATGGGTATATGATTATAGTCGATTCAACTTGTAAAATAACAATATCTATACGGCAGACATCAATGAAACCAAAAAAGAATATATATAGACTGTTTAAGTGTTCTTGTCTACTCTAGAATGAAAATAACGGACAGGAGCACACAAATAATATAGTATATTTTAACATATAAAATCTATGTTCGATGTTTTACGTATCATGTTATTCTATATTATTCCGTTTCGTACTGGACTTGTATTGATATTTCAATTCGTGTGACAAAACAAATGCCAGTGAATAAAACGGATAAAATAAATATAAAATGGGCTCACCAATGAACAGATTCTATTTTGACTCCAACAAAATTTGGAATGTGTCCGCCTAAATGACGTCATATATTAGTTATCCCACGTGATTTTAGGACATTGCAGTATATGTTAAGATATGTGTTAATGAAAAAGGATTGATCAAGATAAATACAGTTAATGGAATGATAGCGAAAGGGCCATAAGGTAACTGAAAATATTGCAATAGGTGAAGCTAATAAAGTTAAAGAATAGATCAAACCGTAACTCTAGTGTACTTTTAAAAAAGAAAAAAGAAAATATTGGTGTAAGTAAATATTGACTCTTCACACTGATGTAATCAAATCGCTATCTACTTTGTATGTAGTTATTTTTTAAGATAATCATGTAGGTGTAGAGGTACACATCGCAAACGTCCATAGATCGGATTATAGCGACATGTAAGCATATGGAGTAACATAAGGCTAATATCTTGGTCAAATAATTTATTTATCAGATAAGCTGAATAGACATGGATTTATTGCTAAGACAGTTTTTTATTTTAATTAGGCTGTTGTTTATATACTATAATATATCAGTGTATAACATATCCTGTGTCTATGTATACCTTGCTTTCTAATAGCTCTTATTAATAGGAACAAGAACAGCCACGTATATTTTTGTTATCCTACATTCTTCCATTATCCTTTGTTTTTGTGCAGTGATAATATTCCTCTACTTGCTTTATTTCTCCCTTATTTAATTATTTTCTTTAAGGTTAGTATTTTTCGTAATTTTTTGTCTTATTTCAATATTTTACAAAACTTGCATTTAATTATTATAATCGTATAGGAGATAGAGATGGTGTATAATCTTATAACGCTTTTAAAACAGTTGAGGAGAGCAGTTAAATCACTTTTCGAGTTGTTTGGATAACTTTTACTATTACCTGCAACTTTTTTGTATATTAAAATATAATTTTTTGCAATATACTTCTGGATATATGTACTGCTATATTCAGGCACAGAAGAAAAGATCCCAGCCTTATACTAAGTACTTTAGCTATAAAATAAAAGCTAAAATGGGTTCAATACCAGCTACCACTGTTGATGAAGTAAGAATTACATTTATAATCTGAAGAGCTATAATGTCAAACGTAGCTACATATCCAACATAGGCTAAGTAAATATAGTTATAATTAATGCTGAGCTCTAAAGTATTCTATATATAAAATATTATGTTTAAATAGTATAAAAAGCTTCGGCCTGAGGCAGATTAGCAAATATTTATTTGGTAGTGATACTAAATATAGGCTATGCACTTTTTATCCTAAACTTTCTACTTGCAGTAGTCGGCTGCCATCCTGATCATGGGAGAGATAGTTACTACACAGGCTGAAATCAACATGTAAAGCAGATATACTGGCACCATGTTTATAAATATAGATCTACGATTTTTCTGAACGCTTATCTCTTGCTAAGAGTGATTTGCTATATAAAACTAAATTTAAACGTGCTAAGTAGTCAAAATTTCACATTAGATTGAAGGCTTAAGCTAATAAAAGGATTACATTATATTATATATTATCTTGTCAGGTAAAGTTGGCACTGCATCTAGATGGTACAGTATATTTAATATACTTGTATTCTCTAACTTAAAGGTTACTGTGATTTAATGGAAAACAAGGATTATAATATGCCATAAAATAATATATTAAATTATTTTACTAAACTATATTAGACTGTATTATATCATACTATATTTACCTATTTGGTTACACATTTTTTGTATGTAAGTAGTACAAGACATATGCTCTTTGTGAACCGTTAACAAAATTTGAATTCGATAGAAAAGTAATTTATTTTTACTTAAGAACATGTAAACTTGATGTGAGTTCTACTAACATGTAAGTCTCAATCGCGTTGTATGGTGGGCGCGTAAGTACTAAAGTTAAAATAGTATTCGTATACAACAATATGCTTTTATACCAAAGTGCATAAACCTTTCGGAAATGCATATATTTTTCATGTAGTAAGATGTACCATTTATGTATTGTTGTGAACTTTACGCCTGTTACTATTATTTGTAATACACAGCTCAAGAATTGAAATATAATAGTCAAATTACTGTGAAAGCTATCCAAAGAGTGAGAATTGATGCTAGCTGCAAAGAAATTATTAACATTTTCATTAATAATGTACTAATCAATTGCGAAGTATGTTAGTTAGCAGTAATTTTATTATTATTTTCATTAATTTTTGGCCTCTTGCATCAGATATGGGATTGCCTACATCTATTAAACGATTAATGTCTGAAGACTTGAAGACTATCCAATTATCTAAACAAAGTGATTATTTGAGATAATATTGGTAATAATTTTAAATCACTGGGAGTGTCATTTTCAGCTTGTACATCACCATTTGACAGAGAGAATACATGTGATTACCATTTTTACGAGCACGTTTTCCTATACATATATATTTAGTAGGATTGCGTCATACAGTATAATATGGTACATCGTAATCCGTATGATATACAATGATCTAGTATTTTACGGTATGTTCAGGTATAATATACTACAATATGTTATAGTATGATGAACTATGCCATATTACGTTATAGTATGATAAAGTAGAATATTATATGCTATAGTATGTTATAGTAGATGTCATAATACATTGCAATGGCGATCGATCTACAGCAAATCACCAATAGTGATATAAATAGCTGATGCATACTTCCCTGATATGGTAGATAATAGTAATAGTATATAAAATCAAGTAACCTGGCAACATACTGTTAAGCAACAATACATATACGATAACATGGGTTTTATAAAAGCGCGAGATAGTAAGGGTAAGTATGTCCGGTTAGAGACTGAAGCCAGGTCTGATGAATGGACAAAGGGCCAGTTTAAAAAGCCCAAAGCCAAGGTTTGTATTAACTTCTTATGTCCCTGTGTTAAGATATATTATCCTTTTCAGCCCATGTTTTGCTTCTGAAGGGTCCTCAACAGACTTCTGAGTAACTCTATATTTTTTTTTCTCTGTTATTATATAATTGTTCATCTTGCATGTTTCCATGCTTCTTATGTGTTTAATGCCTAAGCGTCTTGGTGTTTCAGTGTATCTCATTTTTAACATGGGCCCTACTGCTTTCCTGAGATATCTTGTAATTGCTTTTACTATAAATATGTACGTTTGGAGTCAAAGTAAATGGATATCTATATTTTATAGTCAAAGCTATACTTTAATGTCAGAAAATTTAGCTTGGTTTCCTTGATTAGTTACTGTATGTCCTTTACAGTACACCTAGTACCATTGGATTTACCAATAGATGGTTGTGTTCAAACTATTTTATTTCATAGATGATTTTGAAGTGGCTTGTTTGCGCATAGTCTTCCCGAGGTCTTTGCCTGGTTTCCTTTCCTAGTCACTTTACTTACCACTTATTCTTTCTATTTCTTTTTATTATCTCATTTCCCACATCTCTCTTTCTTTCCTCTACATTTATTCTATATATATATATCATGCACCAGGTCCCCTATAAGGCTATAGCTTATGCAGTTATGTTGTTTTTGTTAGGAACTTTCTTCCTGACATTAGGATCTTTGCTGGTGACGGGATATATAGAGACTAAGGTAAGTTATGGGTATAACATGTTGCCATTAGTCAAACTAACTTAATAGATAGGTGTATGTATAGATAATTATTAGGAAATGTTGTTCTAGTTCTTGACAGTTTGGGGAAATACACGCGAAAATTAGTCCCTCAATGTTTATATATATATACATCTACTCGTACACCATCACACCTAAGAGGATTATAATACTGTATAGCGAACACATGGTACAGTTCTATGACGTATCGTGTATGATCTCTTATTCATTTTATGTCTACCTACCATCATCTTTGATTGTCCTCATCTCTCTCTTAGTCATTGATAGTACCTTCCTCTTTTACCTCCTATTGTCCTAATCACCTTCACCCTCCTGCAGTACCATGATCGTGGTATTCCCCTGTTGGTGATTGGTTCCCTCATGTTTATCCCTGGTGCTTATCATGTTGGCATTGCTTACTATACATACACTGGGTATAAGGGTTATTCCTACGATCACATTCCGCATTTCAAGGAGTAGTGGTTGGGACGAAGTGCTTTTGACATTTGTGGATCGTCAAATTAATAGAATTAACAGGTTTTGCGACCATGATAAACTATTTAAGTTTTCTCTGCTATTATGTTTGGAATGATAAGTAGAGACACGAGCGTTCCTGTGACCTATATTCGTTTAGGAGAGAATACCGAATTAAGGGGCGCTTTACCGTGTCCCTTTGTATACATAGGATACAGATATGGGAGGTATATGCCGTATAGCATGTTATCAGTATTAATATAGAAATTACAAAGCCCAAACCAAGCAGAACCGTGTAGAGTTAATGTCTGACTTTCATAGTTTAAAAATGATCTAACGATTACTTGAAGTATCACGTCTTTTTTAAAGGCTTTACTTTGACCAATTGCCACTGTTATTATGGTCCCTTTATACTGTCTCCAAAAAGTATCCTATCCATGATGGTTTTTAAATGAGATCCAATATAAATAAATTGACCTTAATAATGTATTTCTCCCAGTTCTATTGGCCTATCTTGATATATTAATTAACACACCACGTCGACTGGATATATGAAGCTATGACAGACACTATCTTAAGATGGAATGAGGAAGCACAGAACAAATAAACCACAATAAGGCTTGTTTTAACTTATATTGATATTGGTGTATATTTTTAATTAGTCGGACCGGACCAATGGACTCGACCCTCCTCATACGCAGCAAATCCAATAATAGTACCCATTTTAATTTCAAATATATATAACTCCCTCTAAAATTCACGCACTAAGATTTTATCTAGACTTATATAGTTAGCATCCACTTATCTACGTAATAAGCACTAGCTTACATTACATACATACACCCTTTAATAAACATCAACATGAAGAGATCTTTAATACAGGCGTAATATAATGCGCCCTAGAATACCATGAATCCTATACCTATACCTAATGACCATAACACATCTTATGTTATTTTTTATACAAAGTTACCATACTACAGCACCTCAGTAGTCTGTCCCACTGGCTTATGCCTCCAGTAAGGGCAAAAATAAAACTGTCCTCTTACATAATACCCCAAAACTCTTCGTATCCGTTGGTAATTTTGGCACAGGCACCGGCAGCAGACAGAGGGAATTCCGATAGACCAAGCCATTCATCTACATAGTCCACTTCTACAGACCCGTGAGCCATACCTCCAACAACAAACACAACAGGTTCGTCAGCAGGAAGGGAAGCAGCATATTCACGTATACGAATACACTTCTTAGCCTTGTAGGTCATACCTGTAGGTAATGAGAGGTGAGCGACTAGATTATATAGGGAGTGGTTGATACTATTAAATGTTAATATTGTTGGAGAGTGATATTATAAGCGAGCGTGAATAGTTGACAGGTGACATTCATATGACTATTGGTAAGAAAAACATGCGTAAGAGGTAACCGAGAAAAGAAAAAAACAGTGTGGATAACTATACCATGTGTGTAGTATATTAAGATAACTACAAAAACAAAGCCACGTACCAATTTTCCTGCAGTTAATAGGCAGGTGATCTGTGATAGGGTTCTTGATAACCTTAAGTAGTTTCTCAGGGCCATCCGTGGAACGAATACTAAGCTTATGTAGCAGTTGCACTGTAGAAGGGCATAGGGAAAGAAGAGAAATGGGGGTGAGAAAAATGAATACATTCCTAATATTTATTAGAGAAAGACCCATCAACACAAGGTATATATACAAATGGACACAGTAATACTTGACAGAAAGATCAATTGATACATCATGCTATCAGGTCATGGTAATATGTATTATAATCATATAAATACATATATAATAAGACTTAACTAGTCAGCACACAGGGGAGTAGGCTGATAAATGTATGAATACAAAATATTATCAGTATATAGCGGAGTGCTTCACAACATTCTTTCATTAATCCATACCAATCATAAGGTAATTGATAACCGATGTCTCAATATAGCACACACATCCTGGCTCTAACCTCTTAGCCAAGAGCCACCAATAGTTATCACTTGCAACTTCTTACTATCTTTACTCTGTATCTATGACAACATCACATACAATTATCTATTAGGTTACATAAGGGGAATATGGCTTACCCATAAGACCAGAGAAACGCTTAAATGTACGTGGGATACGGGTCTTGGGGTTGACTTCAATAAGGACACCCTTCTCAGTGTGGAGATACACTTGTAGTAGACCTGCCTTGTTAAGGGGGCTGTCAAGAAGAGCTAGCAGGCACTGAAGGTAGGGGTATAAGGATATGTTAGTCGCAATCTCTACTGTATCCTCTCCATATATGTATATCTTTGGTATGTTCAATGATCCATGTATAAGTATAAAACAAAAAAGAAATTATAGTATTATAGGTTCATCATATTATAAACCAATATATTATAATAATATATAAAAACAGTGTGAAAGAAAAATTAATAGAAAAAGAAATAGGAATGGTGTATATAAAATGGATGGATATATTGTTATATTGACCACTTGGTAAATAATAAACGTAATACACAAGGGTCTTGGACATAATATCTAAGTTTAAATAGTAACAATAACAGGTCAGTTAGAGCTTGTCAAAGGAAAAAAGAAAGAGCTACAACGATATATAGGAAGGGAATTATGTGAGCAATAAATAGTATATATCAATAATTAATTGATAACACACCATATAATAAATAATAAAGCAATATAACGTTATATCTATCGACATAATACAGGCAATACAACATGACATTTAAAACACTACAGGACCCACCTGATGTGTAATGTCAGGTCGACTATCGGAAATATTCTTGTTATTCTTTCGAAGAATACCTTGATGGTCATCACAGTTGAGTAGCTGGTACTCCTTGCCTACCTGCCAGCGGATATAGTTAGGTTAATATTTCATTTATATCTTATCATCATATCAGCTACATACACTTAGGTCCCTAGAATCTAAATAGAAAAATGGCTTTAGATAGATGTCAAGTAAAGAATACAAAAAATTAAAGGATGTTATTATTGAGTCTACAATGATAGTTGGGCAAAAGAAAGTTTCATAAGAATTTTTTAAAAAAGAATATTAAGATAGGGGAGTTATAGTTATTTTACAAAATCACTATTCCTGAAAATAGCTATATCCCGTACGTCTAATTGAAATATAACAAAAAAGAAAAAGAAAAAGAATAAAAACAAACATCTCAGGAGGTACCATATACTCTACACATTTTAAAGACAAACTAAATTATAAAATAAATAAAAACAACTATAGGAAGCAATATTGTGTACATATATGCATATTTCCTGACAAGCAAGGCACTCAACTGGGTAATACTACTTGGAAAGGTAATAATACACCACCTCTACATATACATATTTATCATCAAAAAATAGAAACACTATACAGACCGGCACATATGTGACAATCAGGGAAGTAGACAGCATACTTATACAGCCTTTTAAAAAGGAATAGAATAGAAGCAAAGAAAAGACAAAAAAAAGGTCTTCTATAAGTGACTACAACATATTCATATAGACAAGAATATAACTATAATATCTATGCATATTCACATCTACCTTTCCGGTCTCCAGGCAGCATCTCTCCAAAACAATAATCACACGCTTCTGGGACTCTTTCTCTTGAGCTGTCTTAGGGACCTTGGGCACTACGTCCTTGTATTCCATAATGATAATGTGTAATAAAGCAACAACACTACAAAGCAATGACAAGCTATAATAGTGTAGTATATAGTCTATATAGTCCGGTCAAATATCAATTACCGTTAGGTGGGCATCATGCACGTGCACTGTGCACGGCTAATGCAATGCTACTATACTATTGGTTATAAATCAGGCAGATCTTACTTCTGGAGATTGGAATTTATGTTAAGAGCGGCTCAGGACCACACGATAGATAGGAATATATTTAAAACATAAAACGTATAGTATGTAATGTATATAATATGCTATGTATATAATATATAGGTATATATATATAATATGGTATATATATCATATATATAAGGATAGATATGATATAAGATATACTTATATAAAATACAGCCAGATAACTTAGTAGAGACTGTGTATGTGAAAGACAAAGATACAGTTAAGATAGAAAGTTGCTTTCATATACAGGACCACACCCCACTAAAGTTATTGGTATTTATGATTTATGTTACATATCATATATGGCGTTCTTGATGAACCGTAAAAGGGCTAATATACAGGAAAGATAAGGATAATGGAAGGTAAGAATAGTACTGACTGCATTACAAAAAGGGAACGGTTGTGGCAAGGGTGGGAGAAGCCATATCATATGATAACAATTTATGACTGAATATAATCCTGTAGTCTATTCATGTTGTTTGTTATGAATGGAGAAGGTGGTGTGTATGATATAAGTCAAAGAGGATAATGATCCTTTAGACTCTCTGTTATTCCCTTGATGTAGCCTTCAAGGACACGTTTCAAAAGGAAATGGTATTATAACTAGTACAATAGCCAGGGTTTAGGGCTGGTTTTATTGTTTGTATTTCTGGAGGCCAAACCCAAGACTGATCATAATAATAATAATAATAATAATAATAAAGAGTGAAGTGTTATATAAGCACTATAAATATATATTATCAAGTTTACTATACCTTGCATTAGTAAGGGATAATGCGTCTGTCCAAGGTTCTAAATATAGACTATAAGTAGGTATCCAATAAACCCCATCTCTCCGGTTGTATCTTATGTCTATTGGCAATTACTTAACAACGCCCTCATCTTATTTTACTCCTTCTCTCTTTACTGTACACATATCTATCCCCTATTAGTTTGTTCTATCTTACAGGAAGATGACGATTGGGAGTTACTTACAATTATACAGGTAAAGATTGTAGAATGACGGGTAATTGGTTATATGTCATATATATATGGTTTTAGGTGTAATGAAAGGGAATAGTATAAGTAGTAGTAACAGTAACAGTAACAGTAGCAGTTATAGTAATAATAATAATAGTAATAATAACAATAGCAATAGTAATAGTAATAGTAATAGTAATAGTAATAGTAGTAGTAATAATAATAATAATAAT
>NAOQ01000262.1:0-22796 GCA_002751075.1 Ichthyophonus hoferi
GGTATAAGGTAATACTCTAACCCTGAATGGCCTGACCTGCCCCACCCTACCCTTATTTAGCAAACTAATACAGGCTACCTACCCTACCTCTATGTACTAACCTGATCTAGCCAGCCATACCATAGTCTTCTATATCTACCGTCTCCCCCTAGTATGCTCTTCATAACATCAACCACTACCAGATCGTCTTATGGTGTTGCACTAGCAGTTCTTTGATATTCCATCAATCATCTCTCCAGATATGAAGTCACGTGGCCTACAGCCAAATACGCGCTCCTATGAGATCTTAATGTGGGCTCATGGCACAGCAGGTGACCTGGCTGCCGTAGAGCGAGTGGCAGCCAATAATAGGGAACGATTAGGGGTAGGTGCGATGATGCCGATGGCACATTGGCAGAGATTAAATACTAGTTGATTATTGGTGGGTGCAGTAACGGGTAAACAATATTCCTGTATGGTTGGTTTGGTGCATAGATATGTAATAATATGATAGTATTTATGATAGTGGGTATGTATATATGTATGATAGTATTTATGATGGTAGGTATGTATATATGTATGATAGCATGTTTGATAGTATGTATGATAATATACCTGATAGTATATATAATAATATATATAATAGTTATTATACATGGTAGTATGCATAATAGTATATATGATAATATATATGATAATATGTATAATAATATGTATGATAGTATTTATATTAGTATGTATTTACGTGTATTATATGAATGCAGGATAATTGGAGAGAGTTAAAAATGGCTAGGTTAATTGATGAAGCATTTTTAAAGAACAAAGAGAAATACTAATAATTAGCATCAATTTTAATGGCAGGAAATTACAATTAATGGCTGGAATGCCCTGATCTTTGTCAACTCACGGAGATCATGTATTGCTAGTGTGAGGGACACTATAAATAGAATGAAGGCGGCGGGTGTGTGCCCAAATATGGACACAGTCCATAGGTCAGTATATCCAGATAGGGTCCTTTAGGCTGATTGCATAACTATCTTCTACTTGTGTTTTCATTTGTTGTAAACATTTCATTGATTTCTAATAGGATGTCTTATTGGCCGACTATCATGATAATTTGTCTCTTCTCTATGCCTTACCAGAAAAGCACATGTATGAGCATAGATAGATTGATGAAACCAATAAGATTATATATGCCTAATATGGAATCCAAGACATGCATCCACGTACAGACACCCATCTATATTTAGAACTTTGTAGGCGATAATCTATATATAAAACAGCTTTGCGTCATCTTGACGTATATGCTCCCTCCTGGCTGTTCTGTATCCTCCTCTTGCCGCTGCCCTTGTCCTTGGCCCCTCTACAGTCTGATTACCTTGGTAGATGCCAATACCCGGCTCTCCTCCAGGCACTACACCTCTATCCACAGTGAGGCCCCACCCCCAGACCAGATGTGTTCCTTGATAGATCTATTGCATAATTCTGGCTTGCCACCCAGTGAAAAGACATACACCATTTTATTCGCTGCCTATGGGAGACGGGGTGAGGCAAGCAGAGCCCAAAAGGTAGTAAGGATCATGAATATGAAAGGTAGGTGAGAGTGGGGTGTATAGGCATGTCTAGCCAGGTTGGTAAATACCAGTGTAGGCTTATATGTACATACATATGACCCCTATCACACTCTCCTGTTTACCCTTTATACGTTCTCTGCGGTCTCCTGGTCCGTGTTATAATATTCTCTTCTGCTCTATACAATAATACCACCCCTACCCTGTGTCCCCTGGTTACTAATCAAATATAATGCTAATAGAGACCATCTTCTCTTGTGGGGTGGCCCCATTGGTACTCCCAGACCTACACCGTGTTTATACAGACTTCTCTGTGATTCCTTTCTTCTTTTTTTACCTTACCTTGTTTATCCCTCTCCCTGTCTCCCTAATGCACGGCCTCCTACCGCAGGCTTACCCCCAGGCCCACATATGATCCTCGCTATGATTAGCTTCTTTAGTGTGTGGGGAGAGGATGTAAAAGCTATGGGACTGATCGATGGGGTAGTGGCTAAGGTGGGCCTGTGTTATATAATATAGTAGTATAGGTTATTACTATTCTATGTCATACCGGTCTTATGTTCTCTCTCTCTTCTCCTTTCCCTCTATATCCTTGGTGTGTATGTATGTCCCTCGTAGTGGAAGGAGTGATCTCTACTATACCGTGTACGGCACACTGCGGTAGGGTTACAGGCCTGGGGGCTCTAGGATAGTGGGCTGGGTCTTCCAGTGGATGGTATAGATATATCTTGATAGCTATAAGCATATAGATGACTGCACATAGACAGGCTTGTATTGTTTTATAGTTATATATACATATGCATATTAATGTGTGCTAGTATGTTCTTTCTAACTCCCATATTTGTAATTTATACTTCTTATCCCCTTCTCTACCCCCAGCAATACCACTCGATGACTGTCAACCAATGGTTTCTTCGTACAGCCATTCCTGCCATGTGTAGATTAAATCGATTGGACCAGGCCATATCCCTGCTGCAGTCTGTGAATGTGAGATATACCTTGTGACATACCTTTTGCTATACCTTTTGCTATACCTTGAGATATACTTTGTGGACGATGAGCTAGTGGTACAGAGGGCCTGCATATGTAGATATGTATGGGGTATAGGTAGGGTCATTACTATGGACAATTAGATATACCTATTGGAATATGCTTAGAAACATTACAGTCCGCCTGGCACTACAGATATAGGCGTAGAGGGATGGAGAGGGAATGGCACCTGTACATTGCTGCCTTGGGTGACTACGGGCACACACACACACACACACATATATATATATATATATATGTGTAAGTTTACATGTGTGGCTGGCAAAGGTGGCCTAGGTGATAATGGGTGGCAATTGGGAGAATAGAGTTTATTTTATTGGATATTTCAAAACATTGTGCCGATGTAATTGTTTGCATGTGGGATGGATGCTACACACCGCTGTGATAGTTTAGAAGGGGCATGTGATATTGACCTAGTATGATCGGTCGAGGTGGATTGATAAATTTACTCACACAATGATTGGATGTGGTGTAGTATATAGTATGGATCCAATCTATGATATGATAGACCAATGGTAACACAGGCAGAGAGTACTAATGAGCATAGGCCATGGCAGGGTACTAATAGTACAATGGACTTTGTGTGACATACAACCAATATTGGTGTAGGGTTGATAAGACAGGAATTGAAATAAGCAGTTCTATATGAATATTTATATCCTATATGCGCATTAATAAATAAAAATTCCATAATCTAGGAGCCCTCCCATGGTTTGCTCGTTCCTACTGAGATTTACAGAGTGAGTAATTTTGATTGGCTTTGGGCTGCTCTTTCCCAGAAGTTTCACCTGCCCCCATAAACTTCTTCTATGATGATCTGGCCACACCCTGGACATATATATATATCCCTATTAGACTATCTCTACCACCACCTCTGTTCTCTTTCCTCTGCCCCTTATCCTATCCCTGTTTAGCCTTCTCCTTTTACCCCTGAATGTTACACCTGCGTACCCAATTGGGTTGATAGGTGGTGGGTGATGGTAGATGATAGGGCCTACTCGTAATACCTGTTTGCCAATAATTGGTCTAACACGCTATTGGACCCCCTCCATAGCCCCTTATTGTAGCCTGTGGCAAAGAGGGAAACTTGGACAGGGCTGTGACTATGCTGTCTATGCTAAGGTCTGCCTGGGTGAGTACATTACCTCCCTCCTGCTAGAGGCCTGTCCTAACCCTTCCCCTGCTCGCCTTCCTTGTATATTTTCTACTCTCTATCCATGTCCTCTTTACTAATATTTGTTTTGCATTGGTTACCTTATTTACCTTACTCCACTAACAGACCTATCCAGAGGGCTCCTTGTTTCTTTATGTATTTATAACAGCATCTTCACCCCCCCTCTCATATTATTGGTCTTCTCTTTAACCAGTGCCTATTGTGATTGAGGCCAGTGCTCGCCTTCTTACTAGGGGCCTGTTATACGTAGTTTAGATCTTAGTCATGGAAACTATAATACACACTTATGCACCGACATTCCTATCTACCCTCACTGTAAACATATACACCTCCATGCATACTGCTCCACCGCTCTACATCTACAGGTAAAACAGCAAGATGGGGCTATGGGCGCCTCTATGATTGGAAAGGAAAACCTTGAGGATTGCCTAGACGATGTAAAATCAGGTATGACTGACTGGTGTTTACTGTGCCGGATTATTATTGGCTTAGTTCTGTTGTCAAAGCTTTTTAGAACCATGTATGCAACTGTAGGAACGCCTGTCCAGTTTTTGTTGTATTATCTCTATTGGGGTATACCTTATAGGCCCTGAAGGTAGCTGGTCCTTTGGCTATCCATCTATAGTGGGCTGACCTGGCCTACTATATGCATGGCTGTATCTCTCTGTAGACATAGAAGGAGAGTGAGGTAATGATGGTTCCCATGACAACAGGCCAACACTGTCACACTATGCTCTGATTGGCCTTCCCCTAACCTCCAATCATCCCTAAACAGATACTGCCCCCTTGGCCCAGACTCACCCCTATGACGTAGACTCCCTCCATGCTCGGGGATCTGACTCACTAGAGGGCGATTCTATTGCATTATGGAATGACCCAGTGCACATCAAACCAATCAGCAAGCATCATGATCCCCTAGGCATCATCCAGAAGTGGTCCTCCTTCGATCCTTTCCTGGTGGTAGCAACTGGTTTCCTGTTGGGTCAGACCGAGGTGACAGGCTGCGAAGCCGGCAATCTCTTCAATACATTAACATCTATCATTGGATCCCTGGAGAGATTGGAGAGCCTATCTAATATCAAGACCAATAAGAAAAGAGATGTTAGTGAACACAGAGAGCTACCTTCCTTTGATCCCTCTCAGAGTAGTAGCGGTTCCAACCAATGCAATGTCAACAATAGAAATGCATCCAATAGCCAACCTGCTATGGATAATACATCCAACTGTGGAACAGAAATGAGCAATGAAACCACGGCCCACCCTAACAGAATATCCTCGCCCAGCCAGTCTGGCCTACATACTGCAACTGACTCTCGCATAGCCCGTGTGGCTGCAGTAGTCACCCACGAGTTAATGGCCCGCCAGAGACCAGATCTGGTGGTGGGACTACTAGATGCGATGGTTGGGCAGGGTCAGGGGGAGAAATGGGTTAGGGTCCGTAGAGAAATGCTGGCTATTATGGCAAAGGTGGTGGCTGCCACCATGGACCCCATTGAATGTCACCAGTTTTATAATACCTTGGTCACCAGAGGTCAGTACTGCTGTGGTTTGGGTTGATGTAGCATCTTGTTTGTTATCCCGCTTATCACACATCTCATCTCCCTATCTATCGGTGTACTATAGTCATGGTTTTGGGCCCCTGCCCATGCCGGTTTCTTTTCCACGTGTTAGGGTTGGTGGCTGAGTCTATGGAAGGGGAGTACGACATGTGAGGTAGAGGGTGTTGTTGTGTATTGCTAACTAGTTATGCTTGTATGTGTATATGGATATTGCCCGAGAGATAGCCCCTAATAATCCCTGGTTTTTTTTAAAAAAATATAACATGAAATTTTGGTCGGATCATACCCCCACTGACATCATATCCTGTTATATATTATATATAGGCACACTGGGACGCCATGGGAAAGATGGTGAGTTGTTCAGGAGGAACATGGACTATGTCTTCAAGGTCTGTGGGGTCAAATCCACACCTCCAAGACAGAAAAACAATCTAACGTATCACCCGGCGGATGAATAGCATCCCTTGAGTGGTGTGCATCAGGATGCTATCGGCATGTACTGCAACACATATATATATATATATATATATATTCATTTCGTAGTATACACATACATTTGTACTTTGACATAAGCACCCAATCAATTGCCCCTACGTTCATACAATTTCACTTGCGTTTTTTTTACTACTAATTAGGATTGGTAACATGTATAATATTTTAGTCTATTGGCATGGTTAGCGTATCATTTTTGTAGGCGGCCTTGGGTAGGCCAGGTCACCCATACAATGATTTACGCGGCATGGTACCTTTGACCTCCCCCTCAGCTATTTATTGTTGTCCATGTGACTCCCAATGTAATTCTATACACTAATATAAGTTTTAAATAATGGCTCCTCCTCGAAAGGGCTCCTAGCAATCCATCTCTCCATCATTATTATGGCCGCATAGTCTCATAATTACTGTTTGGAATCGGCTTTTGGCTACTTGAATGGTTATAAAAGTATATAAGCTTAAAAACTCTATTGAACCATTACATTTCATATGGTCTCAATAGAGCCCCATTGTATTGGAGTGTAATAATAAGGCCATATAAAAGATATCACAATAATACAAGCTTGAGTCCTTCTTTATGTTCATCCAGGAAAACAATATTAGGCTATAATGTAAAAACTGTAAATTTGTACATGTAGTCAATAAGAAATCATTGGTATTGATAATAAAAAATGGAATTAGTTATTTAATTCCTGGCGTGCCAATAATACAAGTACGCATATGAGAATATACTACTGTGTTCCACTGAATGAAACACATGGCTATGGTTTGGGTTTGTGGCCTAAACAGTGAACAGTAACTTGAAATAATGAGTGCTGGTTCAACACAAGATGGGCAGGGTGACTGACTATCCAATAGACTGTAAAGGATTAATTAGCACCAATCTGAAACCAGAACAATTAAAACCCCTCATTATGTTTCAAGTGAAATATAATATACAGAGCTACTACCTCGACTACACAATCTTATTAATGTATTACAACTCATGTAGATTTTCCAAGCTTGGCTAGGTGCATTTGTTACGCATTATAAAGTAATTTGCATCTGGCAGTGAGTGTATAAGTAATTGCCATTAAACTATTAATGCTATTGGCATCTTAGAAAAACAAACCAGTGTGTAAGACCTCACAATAAAGTATTGCAGTACATATATCCTACTATGCTGGCCGTATATTATCATGGGTTTGCTTATGTCTCTCTTCAAAACAACAGTCAGGGCACAACAGATTCTTATTTATGAACTCTTGTTTTTGTGAAAAAGTTTGGTTTTGCACGAGGGTTATAGAGAATTTAGACTAGTTAGTAATAATATTTATCATTCTGCCAAGAGAAGAAAAAGAAGTGTACAGACAGCTTAACATTGTTTGGATATTTCAGCAGTGCATTTTATAGAAATCAACGATGAGACTGCTTCCAGCTAGCGGAGTATTTAAAAAGATTATAGATTTTAATTTCTATTGTAATTGCTCATAAGTGAGTGCAGCAGCAAAATGTACCGCAGAAACTATGAAAGCTGTTTTTTTAGGGAATTAAATATATCAATGTTTCTAACATGAGATAATGTCATATATAATAGCTCTGTAAAGAAACGTTACCACAGTTGTTAGTACCTTCCTGGTGATTAAATATAATGCATAACACCTGTTAAGGTGAATATGCAACTTGTTTCCTCAGTGTATTGGTGTCAACCTATAGCTTACAGAATGGTTGCTTGGTGAGGAAAGCTTTTCGTAATACAAATCATTGATGTAGTTGAAGCCTAAGACCATCAAGAATTCCTCCTGATAATTTAATAGACCGGTAAGTTACCACTGGTAGGATCGAGGCAAGCCATGTCTTCCGACCCGCCATCCTTCGTGGACTCAATAGAATATTTTTTGGGCACCTTAGCAGTGAGGAAAGCTTTAGCTTTCAAGAACGCACCTTTTTTGGAGGTCCCGCTATCAGTATTAAAATTGGAATTGTCATGTACGTCATACCTATCCAGGTTTGAGTCATGGGAAAGACCCTCATCCTGGTAGCTGTTGGGCTGGTTGATAGTGTTCTTTGGAAGGTCATTCACATACTGGGGAAATTCTGGTTGCCATGTAGCCTTATCTTCGTTGATGGTGTTCGTTGGAAGGTCATTCACATGCTGGGGAAATTCTGGTTGCCACGTAGCCTTATCCTCGTTGATGGTGCTCTTTGGAGGGTCATTCGCATACGGGGGAAATTCTGGTTGCCATGTAGCTTTATCCTCACTACTAGACAAGTTCGATTGGACGTTTTGTCTGTTGAAATCCTGGTTATTATTGTTGGGGAAATGGAGTTTCTCTTCCATTTCCAAGGTCAGATTTCCAACATCAGATGACTTTGATGCTCTGGGCCAGGCTGTCTTTTTCTCGTCTTCATAGTGGTTGGAGTTGTAGCCATACATGGGCGGGTGTGCCTTATCTTCTACTATAGCATTACTTGTGGCAGAATGGTGTTCGTGTTCCCCTCTGGACCCATTAGAATTCCATGTGTCCGAGTCTACCTCTTCATCGCTGTATGGAGTGTCAAATACACCTGCAACATGTGATTGTTTCGATGATGTACTAGCATAAGCGCCTAGGCTCCCACCAGCCTTGCCAGTGTTGTTTCGCCTTAGCTTGCTAAGGCAAGAGCCAAGACTCTTACTAATACGCCGACTACCGGAATTACTACTAATGGGAACACTGGCTTTATTCTTGGGACAAAGGGAAGGATCATCATTGTTGTCATTAAAATCGTCATTCGGCGAATACATTCCGTTGGGAGTTGAGGTTGCAATATAATCCAAGGGCTTACCGCTGGATTTACGAATCTTAAAGAAACTACCTCTGTTATTGGGACGAGTCGCCTTACCGCTCGAGTTACTATCCCCATCTAGGTCACATAGTAGCCCCGAATCATGAGATGAACGGCTTGCAGAATAAAACCCGCTGGTAGAGGACTCTTTGTCCACGTCAACCCAGAAATTGGCGGAGGAGGGGGAAGGATATACATGGTCTGGCTCCCCTTCTCCCTCAGGGTGCTGGCTGTGCGGTGTGATCTGAGACTCGTAGGAAAACCCATCATCGCCTTGCATAGGCTCCTGATGGCTACCAAGGTCTTCACCACTCTCAGAGAAAAGAGAGTTATGTGGCCTGCCTCTAGGGCTTATACGAAAGAATGGATTAAAGCCACTTGTCCGGGTGCCTGTATTGTTTTTCTTGGACGGGGCACATAGTTTCTGGTCATCTGTGGTACAAGTTATGCATTAGATTATCTAGAGGGTGTCCATTGGGATTTGGCATACAACGTTTTAGCTTGCTTTCTTGCAGGGCTTGAGCCATAAGGTAGGCTTAGGACTAGGCTGTAATGCTATTGGCTATATAGAGGCCTATGGTTGCAACATAATTGGTGACTTGCTATTGAGGTCATTAGCATAATCTCCTTTTATAGCACATAGTACATATAGAGAGTAAATATCAAAACAAGAGAAATTTGCAATGTGGTTGTTATTGGGAGATACTGCAGGTCAGACTGGGGCCTGTGGCCTAGTAACACACCTCAAGCAAGCAATGGGTTATATCGACAATCATTCCTGTATATTACCCTCTACCTCTCTCTAGCTTTAGTGCCACATAACAACGACCTAATAACATAGAATACCCCCAATGCCATGTGTATATATTATATGCTTATATGATTGGTGCATATTACAGTGCCCATCTTATATACCTATATTATTGGTGCATATTACAGTGCCCATCTGATATACCTATATGATTGGTGCATATTACAGTGCCCATCTGATATACCTATATGATTGGTGCATATTACAGTGCCCATCTTATATACCTATATGATTGGTGCATATTACAGTGCCTATCTTATATACCTATATGATTAGTGCATATTAGAGTGCATATGAGTGATCTCACCTATGCCAGTCAATTGGCCATCTATTTTAGAGAATCCATCCCGATTCGTCCTTACAGAAATCTCACCCTGGCCCGCATTGGCTGACGGGTTGAGATGTTTCATATTACTTGTACCATTATGGGAGGTGCTATCTGTAATGCCACCTTTGTGGTTAGGCAAAACAACAAGAAATACGTAAGAGTCTTGTATATAGGCCATGTATGTAGGCCACTAAGGGGACCACTAGACAGGTAGAATGGTTTTCATGTTATACTGAGGTCAGCTCTACCCTAGAGAGAGGCCTGCAGGTCAAGGTATGCACAATAACCAGATAACTTGGAGTTGGTGGATGTAGGAAGGGGAGCTAGATGTCTACGTTTAAGTGTATGATTGATTACACCAAATGCTGGCTGGATATACGACTATACATTCTAGGGGTAGCCCTGAATAACTCAGAATCGCTAGAATGAATAAGCATGAAGATACTAATGTATGTTTGTGAACCACTACCACCTGGAAAAAAAATACACTAGCCAATTAACAGAGTGTGTTTGAGGCACAATGTAATGATATATGATGCGGGACGGTGAGACAAGTAGCATAACTGTCCTGCAGACCACAGCCTATACTATACCTTATACTATATACCCTATATACTCTAACATACTACACAGGACGACATTCCTACAGAACAGAGAGAAAGCAACAGGCCAGCCTACCAGTATTGTCATCATCACTCCCATCATTCAAGCAGGTCAACTCCTCCATCCCCCTGCCTCCCCTGGCCTTACGTGGAAGGGACGCCAGGGCACACTCAAGCAGAACCTTGCGTTTACTCATTTTTCGCGTCATTTTACCAGAGTTGGCAGCCTCTATAAAGAATAATGTTGGTATGTGACAGAAATAAACCAAGGAAGTGCCATTGTATGGTTGCATATAATATATATATATATATATATATCTATATGGAATCACAACACTTCTCATAGGACCGTGTGGTATGTACAGGCTAGTGGTAGTAGATGTTTAAATGGTAAAGCAAGGTATAATTGTTAGAAGAGTAGAGAGAAATAACGAGACAAATAAAGGAAGAATAGGAGGAGAGGGGGAGCAGAGAAAACGAGAAAATCAGCATTAAAGGAACTGTAGGTGGTAGGTGTGCAGACCTGGGCCTCTCTATCACAGAATAGAACCTACATACACCTAGGATGGTCATATAGCCCCCGCTTCTATGGTATAGACTCTAATGTTCAGTGGCCTAACTATTAAATGTGGTTTACCATCAGAAGGTTGGAGTGTTAGACATACACTATCTATACTCTGGTCCCTATCTACATACACACACTGTCATCTCTCCCTCTCCTACCTGAACTACCTCCTCTACAATATCCAGTCATCCCAGCACCCTTATCCAATCACAGCCTGACCTTGTGTGAATATAACGTCTGTTTCTTCAATTCCCGGCCTGCCGTTGCTTACTAAGACATGGCCCCTGTAGTCATCTTCCTCGGAATCAACATTCTCCAACATCTGCCCTGGTTTCTTTCGTCTCTAGAAATACAATTTAAGATATGGGTTGGAAGATACACTCATGGTTACTGGAAGAAAGATCTGTATATATGTATGAATCACAAACCTGATATCATATACATGAATAAGTGTGCGTGTCAAATGTGGATTTGTGCAATATCTTATCAGGACTCCAAACAGAGAGAACAAATAAAACATGTTGAAATAATAATAAAAGAAGTTAATAAAAAGATGACATAACAGGTAGGGTAGTCCAAAAACAGTAATCTTCAAAACACTTATCCGATTGTGAAACCAACAAGGCTTAGGCCTATGACATAAAATAAATTTATACAACAAATGACAAGTAATGATTGATCTCTCACTCTCCCCCGCTTCTCGAATACTCCTTCCTCTACTCTCATGTGGAATAGGTCTAGTAACATACCGGTAACATAATGCCCCAAGTTTTCTTAGAGCCTAAATGATCAAAAACAACGTCCAAATGTTGTCCACGTCCTTTAAGATCCAAGTTTGGGCCCTCAATAAATTCTGGAATAGAATCAGAACTTCGCGGGCAACTTATCAAATCCCCTAGAGGAGTGATAAGGCTTTAATGTAAATTGGCTGCCAAGGATGAAAACATTGTTCTTGTTGTAGGCCAACTATAGTAATAGTAAGGTATTTTTCGATCGATAAAATAAAAACATAGCCAAGACCCAAAAAATCTTCTTGTCTTTCTGCTCTTCTCTCACTTTGTAAGGTGCATGTTTTCTCCTATCATATTAAATCCAACTTGTACATTATGTTTTTTTCATCCTCACTCACAGAGCCTAAGAGTCCCAAGACAACTTTAAAGCCAAGCCAAGCCGTACAGGCTATGGAGTTAAGATAACTTCACTATTAGAAAACGCATTACAAGATGAGAAAGTAACTCAAAAAGATATGATAAAAAGTACGGCCTTAAAAATTAGGTCCATAAATTAAAGAAAGAATTGCAGACAGGTATGTATAGGACAAGGCTAAGGTTTACGGGAAGAAAAACATACCACCGTATATAGGGGTCGTACTCAGGTTGGACACAGAGCGACGAGTCTTTTCGGGTGGTGGTAAATTATCAAAGCAAGGGTGGGTCTTTTCTCCCGATTCTACTATTTGGCTGCTCATGAAGGCGGGTACCCTCGTATGTTTCATGCGATCTGAAACACATAGTCAAACTGAAACTCGAAAAAAATGGTGGCCAAAAAAACACAAAGGGTGGGAAAGAATGGAGTAAGTAGTTGGAGATGATTGGATTTCACCAGATTTGGTATTAACAATCAGGCCAGTGATTAGATTGTCTTACAGGCTCTGTTTTGGCCTCGCCATATCAAAAAATACAACCATGCGGCTTATCAATTTGTGCTATAATTGATACATCTATTCACGTGGTCAATCTTGCCCGGTACATTGGCGGGCATTGGTGGACCTATAAAAGTCATGGGGAAATGTCTATGCATTTGTTGGCAGTGCATAATTTATGAGAAGGCTTTCCTGACACTTACAGCCCTCTCCGACGCTGATGTTGCTGCCGATCTGCGTACATATTGAAGCACATTAGGATATGTAATTTGCCTAGCACGGAAACCTATAGATTAACTCTTCAACAAGCAGAGTTTAGCTGCTCTATTTACAACTGAAAATAAGTATATTGCCATGTCCACTATATATCAACATATTTCCTACCTACATTACTTCCATTTTAGATTGCTTGAGGATTGATTCCACATGTGTTGCATTTAAAACTGACAACCAGTGTGCTATAAGACTCTTAGAAAAGAGTTTGGTTCATGAGAGGACTCAACATATGGCGGTCCCACACTAGTACACCTGGGACTTTGTGGCCAAAAGGGAGGTCAGGGTTTTGCCTTGTCCCACTGAACAATGCCTGCGGATTGCCTAACCAAGGTAATGTCCAACGCAAACTTCAAGCATGCCAAGACAACCTTGGGAATGTTCCAACACTATTAATCCCTTCTCTCTGCCTATCCATTGTGTTCTAAAAATCATCTCCAAGGTGTCAGAATCACGAATATTAGCATACACAACTGATAGTGCTCAAAACTCAAGTCCTAGTCTATGAGAATCGATTATTTTTAATCTTTTAATAAATCGTAGATAGTAGATCTATGCACCAAGCTTTACTAAAAAACTCCCAGTAAGTATGTCAGGTGCTAGCTACGCTAGCATTTAATTAAGGTACCAATCATGGTGTGAATCATTGTCTACAAGGCTAGCCTGGACTTCTCTACTACGAAATATTACAAGATACTGGAAATAAAAATCAGATTCTCAGGTGAGCCTCCTAATAATTAATTTGTCTCAGGACACATTCAATCTAAAAACATTTAGCATTATTGACACGATACATGTGCACTTAACTTTGGATTCACCAATCCCAACAAGGCTTCACTTTTTATTGATACTAATCTGCTCAATCAGAGCAAGTGGCTGCAATATTCCACGCCTCAAAAAGCTACAGACTTGAAGTACCTAAAGACCACACCAAGCACTGAAGGGCATGTTGATAAATTAGAAAATATCTCTTTATTAATCAATCTAGATAGAAGAAACAGATTATTAATCAAAAATATTTGCAATATAACTTGCACACCAAAAATATATTGAAAGTCACCACTAGAAGTTAGGGCATGGAAATACTAGCGGTAAATACCATACTTGTGGAAAGATCATGATTAGAGCCAATGATTGATGGTTTTAAATATGCAATGATGAAGAGCCAATTACTGAGATAAATTTCTAAGTGACTAACATTATAATGCATGGGAGTGTGATCCCGATCTACAATACGATTAGTCTAAATAAAGTAGAACATACATATGACGTCATTGACGTCAACTAACTAACCCACAAGAGAAAATATCAAGTACATAAAATTCTAAATATAAATATGATATAGCTATTGAATAGTCTGAACAAATACCATTGCACTATTCAATTATGATTAATACTTAAACTGAAAAATAACATAATGTTGGGAATAATATAAATAAGCAGAGATATAAGCATTCTTGTATCCTATATTCGTTTAGAAGGAGAGATAATACCGAATTAAGGGGCGTTGTAACGTGTCCTTATGCATGCACGAAATAAAGATATGCCAAGACATATTTTTACTATTATTATATAATGGCAGGATTTCTACCATTGGCTGGTTCAATTTGATAGATCATCTTGGATTGCCGTTTAACACCACTAAGTATTTTCCCAGGCTACATATGCAATAATAATTGCTAATAATATTAAGTGTTTATAACCATATAAAGAAATATCCAAATTAATTAAATATTCCTGTTTTAACACATAATAATATATTTTAATACTAAGCCAGGCATCACGCATGCCAACAGTTTATATAAATCATGTGCTGGCCATAATATGGGAAGGGTTTTCACTTTGAGGATTTACCAGTGAAGTCAAATTTATAAAAACCTAACATGGCTGAAAATATTTCTGCCAATCTCTAAGTCAAGAAGACGAGGTCTTACAAGATTAATGTAAGCTCGAACCACACTATATTAAACATACAACACAATATGACATCTTTATTCATCCTTTAGCAATACTCTGTAGCATTGCAAAAAATGTAGCTATGATCAAAAGTAGATGGGGAATAGAAAATGTGTCTGTGCAATTTCACACATGCACATGAGGAGTTAGTTCTCTGGGGTTGTTAAATTTAGTAAAAATCTGCTAGCAGGGCAAAATTTCATTTGATTTTATTTTATTAAAGTCAAATTTAAAGCCATATTAATCATCCAGATCAAATAAGTTCACATTTGGCCACACTTGGTATAAATAATCTGAGATAAGTTCAAAAAATAATTAGAGAAGTTGTCGTAAAAATGTGTTTTTCCACAATAGAAAGATTTTCAATCAGCATATATTCATGTTTTAATATAGAGCCAATGATTAATAAGATCTTATTAAGATGTTAGATGTTATTTTAGTACTGTAAAGTGTAAGAGGACATGACCAGAATGAACCTATTAGGGTCTATTCTGACGCTAGCATGTTTTTTTGAACAATTAGTTGGCAATTCAGATCCATCAAGACTAATAAGCCACAATAAATATTTATTATAGATTACTTCGGATTAATCCAAAGATAGTTCATAAAATTTGGATGAAAACATGCAAAATATAAAATATCTCAAACAAACAAAAAACTGCCATCAAAGTTTGAATACATCTTTATTTCCAGCTCTGAGTATGAACCTCTATTGCCGTAAATTAAAAATGTGCATAATTGTATTAATCTAAATAATTAGCATTGGCGATGTGCAATTACTCAAAGCAAATAATATCTGACTATTTGCGATCAATCTAGATGATCTATAGCCATTTGCGATTAATCCACCGATCAATCTAGATGATCTACAGCTTTTTGCGATTAATGTTTAATTGCATTTCTTAGCACTGTTTACGATTGGTAATTTTCACCCACAAGCAGCCAATGGCTATTATTCATTTGTTTTAAATCATAACAAAGGCTCGCCCCAACTATAGTAACAAATTAGTTGATAGAACCTGATAGCTATAACCAATCCTAGTCTAGAGTATTTGGGCGTTCTTGTATAAGTATATTGTCGTACAAACTACTCTGTAAGGAACAACCTTGTGTGCCTTTGACAAGTAGGTTAGTTGTGAAGGGTAGGCATCCACCTACAGAAACAGTGAAGGCAAGGGGAAAAAGAAGAGAAAGATATAGAGAATAGCTGGGTAGGTGGAACAAAAAGAGGTAGGTGGAACCCTGAAATAGGTTTGGAACAGGAAGTTGGATAGAGAGACAAGAGGGATGGGGCTGGTGTATTTTGGAGGGTGTATATTACGAAGGACGGGATACTGTTTGTGGTAAAGAGCTATTGGTTAATCATGTTCTGTACAGGCCAGTATGAGCGGCCAGGAAGACCAACCGGCCTCCATAGCCTCCAAAGGGGAAAGCCAGCCCAAGTATGTAATTGGGGATATATAGCCGTGAATTGCTTTCTGATGGCTTCTCTTATTGTATTGCCTGTGACTAACTGTAGTTTTGTCCAATTGGAGGTTAATAAAGATGATTAGTTGATGGAAATACCTGCTTTCTTATGACGTCTCTTGCAAATTCTTTTGTGTGCACTTTCTCTACAATGTACATTATACGTACACTATACGTACACTGTACACACATGTACCTATTGCAGTAACAACTGATAGTGCTCACAACTATATATATATTGACTAAGCTCTGAGCCCTGTGCTTTACCCCACCGTCAAATATACACCCAGCTAACTAGTTCCTGGGGCGGACTTGGGGCAGTTTGAGCAAGGAGGTGCAGAGCAACAAACCAGTCAAAACGAAGTCCGACCAGAGCCGCCATGGCGCCCCAAAGACCAGAAGACGGGCCAATGATCAGCCGAGGGAGTTGAGATACCCTACCAATAACCAAGGTCATAAACAGGAAGAGGTTGGAGAGGGAGGGAAGGAGGTTAGTGCTACTAGGGAAGGAAAGGGGGTGGATGGCGAAGCAGATAAAAATGAATCATTTAGGCGGGAGGGAAAGCCTAGGTCCCACAAGGGATCCTTGGAAACCCTTGGTCATGCAGATGGAAGAAGGGGTAGGGAGTTGGGAGACAGACCTCATGGTGGGCCACGGGGCTACCCACACAGGCCTGGTTCATTGCCAACTGGTCCAGTGCGTCCTATGAACACACCACAACACAGAGTAATAGAGGCCAATGTACCAGGCCGTACCTCTCCCCTGAGAATTCTTTTATTAACACATGTGCAAGGTGGGTAAGGCCTCCGTCTGTGTGTTTATTAAGGAATGTATTGTACAGGAACCAGGCATAATAGCATGCATTAGAATATCTCCATCCACCATCATAGACCCAGCTGCCTTTACATATAGACAAAGATGTATCCAATTGGTGTGTTACAGGGATCGTGGTAGAATGTGTTACCATGGTGACAGGGTTGAGGCTATGAGCCATACCAATCATCCTATCTCTCTATCTCTACCCTATAGTAAGTGGCCTAGGCTGCTTGCTTTTTTCCCTTCCTGGCCTACCTGTAATCCCATATCTACCTGCCATATTAACCATATTACTTATGACCTATAGTATCTACAAAGCAATTACTTTATATACCTCACCTTAAACTAAGTCTTATAATATACATATTCCTATCTGTCTGCAACTACACAAGCTGCAAACCACGCGTATTTCCCCTACAGTGCCTATCTATACACACAGACGTGTTGTTATATGTGAACGTTTTGTAAGCATGTTGTGTAGATAGGGATGGGGGCAGTGGTGGCTGACTGAGGGTTGTCCTGGGAGAAGGTAGGCTAGGTATGATTAATTCTTTGGCACGAAGCATCAAGGCTAACATAGTGATTAATGCTGGAAACTTTGGATTTTTTGGTAAGTGTTATGAGAGGGAGAGGCTGGAAGGTAGCACAGGGAGAAGGCCTATCACCTAGTAGGGTGGGCCGGTCTGGATATGGCTTTATGATACACTAGTGTTTTAAACTCTCCGTGTCTGTCTCTAAGCTGTTAAGGTGTTCTACCTTAAGGCCATAGTACGCCATTGAGACTGTGGGAGGGAGGGCTCTGGTGTGGGGGCTTAGGGAGAGGGAGAGGGAGAGGGAGAGGGAGAGGGAGAGGGAGAAGGAGAAGGAGAAGGATAAAGCCGGCCTTGATGTACAACGAGGAGGTGGGCGGTGGGCGGTGTGGCTTCAGTATCTTATATATATATATGGTCATTCCTATTGCCCTATATATATATATATATGTACGTCATTCTTACCTTATACACATATCTACGCTACTATTATCTTTTGGCCCTTTTATATTTATTGGTGTAGACCATGTCCCTAACTGATTGTTTATTATACAGATGAGAAAAGTTACGAGGTCATGTCTCCAAAGTATGTACAGCCCGGGGATGTGCTTGCCTACTGCTATATACTATATGTACTATATGTATTATTTTTACTATATGTACTATATATACTATATGTACTATATGTATTATTTTTACTATATGTACTATATATACTATATGTACTATATGTATTATTTTTACTATATGTACTATATATACTATATGTACTATATGTACTATGTATACTATATACCTTTCATATTTCTATTAGCCCTGGACCCACCTGGCCATTGCCCCACCCACCCACCATCTATTTGCCCTATCATCACTTGCTACCATCTTCCTTATTAACCCATGTCCTTCTCCTGTACCCATCTCTGCCCCCCTCTCTCTCGCCTCTCTCTCCCCCCTCCCCCACCTCTCTCTACCTACAGAGATATGCGCCAAAGAATCAGCACCAGTCACGTGTATAATGTGAACGAGGAAGAGAAAGCACGTGCACTCAGTATGAATGACCAGGATCTGATGCGGTTTCTTAAGAGCCGCCTGCTATTCAGTGAGCTGCCTGCCTACCTGCATGGCACCCGCAGCCTAGATGTACCTGTATATACCATATGGGGCCAACAAGAAGGTGTGGTAGGCCAGGTGGATAGCGGGTAGAGAGAGGGTGGGGGAGAAGGGGGAGAGGCTAAGGTGCACTACACTAGCGAGAGGAAGAGAGAAGGACATGATGGTGTGGGTGTAGATATGATTGGAAGATAAGCATTAATAATAAGGCACAGGTAGAGACATTGCAGAGATAATGCCATATGATTGGTTATTTCTAAGATCTCTTGCCAACCAGATATCCGAGTGGTGGAAAAGTTCAAAACCAGCGAGTACCGCGTTAATAACCTCCACCTATTGGACGAGAGGGCTTCTCATAAGATCGGCAACCTGCGCCTTCTAGGCCTTGGTATATATATCTCGATATGCCTGTCATGTGCATGTCTATGTGGATAGATATACCTACTATGTGTGTAAGAGGGAACCATATGGATGATGTTGTTGATATAAGTGCGGTAGAAATGGGAGAGGGAGAGTGAGGTAGATTGCCCAAGGAGCGAGGCAGAGCCCATTAGTCCTGTGTGTAGATAGAGGGCCAATACAATAAGGTCGGTAGGCGCATTGGTTGTTCCCTTATCTATGGTAGCAGGTTTAGCCTCCCCTACCAATATAGTTATGTACAGCCCATAGCTAGATAAACACCACTCCAGCCTCTACTAGCTCTCTCCCTCATTTTCTTTCTTTGCTGCCATTCAGGTGGCAATGTGCTTCTCCACAAACTGTTTGACTCTGGAATGGGAGAGGGAGATATTGCTGGGGTTGTAGGCAAGATGTGGACTACACTGCTACAGGTATGGAGTACATGTACGTGTTGCCTGTGCTATATGATTGGCGGCCTATCATACACCTGTAGGGTGGGTAGGGGGCTTTGGGTCCTGACTGGCCCCGTGTTGCTCTCTGTCTGTTCGCTTTCCCTACACCTTACCTATCCTGTGGCTGCCTACCTGCCTCTGTACTAATATCCTGTCCCTACAGGTGGCCGACCTGATACAGACCGCCAAGGCGACATATGACCCCTCTGAAACACGTCTCTTTGTAAGCTATGTGAGCTCAGGCCGTGAGCCTCTGATTGCCAAAATAGCACATTACATACAGGTAGGTGGTGGCTGGCCTCCCTGGTCCTTCCCTGGGGCGGTACGCCTATGACCTATGTACTAGGCCTCTATATTCATACTCTGTTACCTATCATAGCCAGCCATCCACCTTCATACCCCCATTTATGCACCTACTTTCCGATATCTACCTACCTATTTACTTACCGACCTGCTAATCTATGCATGCCTACATACCTACCTATCTACTCATATCTATCAACCTTTATCTATCTACCTATATCTATCAACCTTTATCTATCTACCTATATCTATCAACCTTTATCTGTCTACCTATATCTATCTACCTATATCTATTAACCTTTATCTATCTACTTATATCTATCAATCTTTATCTATCTACCTATATCTATCTACCTTTATCTATCTATATATCTACCTATATAACTATCTGTCCATCTATCCCTATCTGACCTCTCCCCCTCTCTGCTTATTAGGCTGACTTTGCCGTAAGTGGGCACCTTCACTCTCGGTACTGTGTCAGTGTCAATGATTGGGTAGTACAGACCTATAAGGACTTCTGCCTGAGACTCGACGCCAACCGCCTAGAGATTGAAAGATATTGGAATGGATTAAAGGAGGAAATTATGCGAGTGTGTTCGTATGTAGTTCTCTTCCTCTTACATCTTCATGTATGGCCCTAAACATATATGCATACATACCATCCTAGCCCTATCTACCTCCTGCCCTCTACAGCCTCTCCTACCTGTATATAGTCCTTATAGCCCTCTCCCTGCAGGAAAGAGGAGCAGGCCAGGTTCCTTACAGCCATGGAAGTGGTGCGATTTGTCCCTTCACTGGAGGCCTACAGGTAGGCCTGCATGTCTCTATATCTCCTTCTATATGATAGGGCAGGGAAGCCATTGCTCTGTAGTTTACCTGTACTGTGTTGCCTAGGGTAGGCTCTATACTGTTCTGCATGGCATGGGGTGTGGTAGGAAGGGTTAGTAGGAACCAGGTTAGCGGGGATTGATTGGTTCATCTCAGCATGGTGCAATGGGGTGTGGCTAAGTATACAAGGCTCTATTACCCTGTCTGCTGTATTTCTTTCTGACTGAGGGGGAGGACTATAGGGGCCTCTGGACGGTTAGCCTGGCAGACCTGGACAGTGGCCACACTCTAATGAAGGTCATAGGCGGACGAGTGGCCTTGGAGACATATTCAGAAGGTACAGCCCCCTTGATTATATATACTCGCATATGCATATAAATGTACTTTTATATGCATAGTATATAGCCAGCTATAGGCTCCCTGATTGTATATATTTGCATGGAAATGTACCTTTGTCTGCATGATATCCATCCTCTAACATGTGCCCCTTGGTGGACGTAGGGCGGGACTTCGGTATTAAAAAACCATTGGAGAGTTCGCCAAAGGCTCGTGATCAGGAGCAAGCCGGACAATCTCCCACCCCACGTAGCATGAGTCAAGATGTTAAAAATACAGCTAAGGTAGGTCCCTGTCTGTGTGTACAGCCCTATTGCTGGGTCCTTGGTCTTTGTCCTGGTTCACGGCTATCTACAGTCAGCCAACCAGCCCCATCCTTCTACTTAGCTATGTTGGTTATTATTAGTTAGTATTTATTGTTGCTATGCAGTAATTTGCAATAACATGGCGTGATCATGGCGAGTGCTAATTGGCTATAATAGTGAAGAATGGGTGTACCTACGTAGCCATTCCATGGCAACCTGGTGCCCTGTGTGGTATTGGTAGGTCATCATGCATCTATATAGGATGGTATGCCACCACCACTTGTACTCTTGTGAGAGTCTAGCTAGGACAAACCCAATGCCTATTGTTTGTTGTCCTGGCAACCATGCATTGTATGGCCCATGTATGAAGCCTTTCTACCCTGTATTTGCACGTATATAAAGGGTGAATGTTAATAGGGGGCATACAGCAGGCGCGTCCTAGTGACAAGAAGAGTGCGAGGGCTAGTGGGTAAGTGTGGGCCTTTGACCCTCTCTTTCTCTCTCTGCATCAGTAGCCTCCCTGAATCCTTTTCCTGCTAACATTACCAGTGCTTGTCAATCAAGACTACTAAGGCCCTCAATGTCTGTGCGCGTCTCACTTGTATCTATACTATATGCGTTTTCTCCTGTACTATTGGTGTGATATCATCGTAATCATCGCCCGCCTTTTATTGACGCTATGCCACTTTTTGCTTGTCTGTTGCTTCAATATAAGTGGGCTATACCACGTGCACCATCTTTTTTAAAGTCAGATCAGGGTCTGTTCCTATCAGAGCATGTACTGCCATAGCCCCACATAGTATCCGACCCTATCCTATCCTTGTGGTCTTTCTTTACCTGCCTACTTGTAGCTATACACTGCACAATATTGGTACCACTTGATCTCTGCGTACGCTACCTGGTCCTACTATATGTACTATATATAGGCCTCTATCGCTGTTCATCTATACAGCCGTAAACTTCTCCCTACTGGATGAGGTGCTGACACTGTCATATCTACAGACCTCACGATACTAACCCTCCCTTGTGTCGGTTCTACGCCAAGTCAGGCACGTGTCACCAGGGCTCGGCCTGCAACTTTGCCCATACCCCAAAGCCATAAATGATGACGTAACTTGTTTATAATACCGAAATTTGTCAGCATTCATAGTTTAGATTGGATGGACTTCCTATAGTAGCAAATAGCATTAGTAATAACCATAGAACATGTACTTTATTTATATACCTGATGGATCTACCTCAGCCTAGATATCGCTATACTTGAACTGTGGTCAGTGAGGACCCCTTAGAGTATATGATTGGCAGATTATCACACTGTCAAATATATATATCATGCATTTATTTTCGTGGTAGCATTTGCGAACAAGCTGGTTGACTCTAGTGACTGGGCTCCCAACGGGACGTCACCAAGCTAATATGTACTAGTATGATTAGTAACC